>JAAXYW010003723.1:0-10865 GCA_036851895.1 Orthonychiurus folsomi | reverse complement strand
TAAGGACTAGTGAAGGTGCTGTTATTTCAAACTGTGCGAGTTATTCAGTTTTGTGGTTCATCAAATCGAGAGAATTGTTGATTTTTAGTGTGCAAATTGTAACTCGTGTACTTGCGTGGTTCAATTGTGATACAGATACTGTCTCCAATGATATTTTTTGTAAATAAACCAATGTCGTCGTTGGCCTGCTATATTAATTGAAATTTGAGTTTGTTTCCGGACCCGAAATGCTTTCGTTAAATTTTGCAAATCCGAGTTAATAATTTGACCAGCATGATGAGTATGAAGATTCTTGTTCAAAAATTGCCAATGAATCGATTATTTGGATAAATTGAAAGTTGCGTTATAGAAAAAATTGACACTAAGCTATACCAGGTATTATATCTAACCACAGTTAGCGCAGTGCAGGTAAATTGAGTAGCAGTTAAAGTAAATATGCTCAGTACCATAAGCTGATTTCTTTGACGAATTTATTTAAAGGTTAATCAAAAATTGGCAATCAGAGCTCTTCACAGCTTTCGACTAACAGTACAATTCATCACCAGTCATATTAAACTCGCAACTTTCAATGCACACAGCGCAAATATTTTTAATATAAACTACAAATGATCCTCTGCACTCAGGAACTGATTGATCCGAGGTCGTGGGTTCGATGCCCACTCCCGTCACTTATATTTTTCTCTCTTTGATCCTACAGCACAGTGCAGGTAAATTGAGTAGCAGTTAAAGTAAATTTGCTCAGTACCGTAAGCTGATTTCCTTGACGAGTTTATTTAAAGGTTAATCAAAAATTGGCAATCAGAGCTCTTCACAGCTTTCGACTAACAGTACAATTCATCACCAGTCATATTAAACTCACAACTTTCAATGCACACAGCGCAAATATTTTTAATATAAACTACAAATGATCCTCTGCACTCAGGAACTGATTGAATCTTTACACTAGTATACTCGCCTTACACATACTGCTCAAATTTTATATTTGACTTGGAAAAATCAGGCGAAGGAAGCCATACGTAAGGTTTGTGATACCCTGTCGAATTTCTCGATCTGAATCTGAACATTTTGATAGCTACTAAATAACTTCACTGTTGTTAATAAAATTTACAGTATCACAATCAAAATAACACCTCTGACCAAGTTATTAAATGTCGAAAGGTTATTCAGCAAATCTTATAATTTCAGCAATACCTTTCCCCTTTAAACATTAAATCACCGCGATATCTACTTCAATGGATAAGCACAGCAAAGCTGCGACACAATATTATTATCTTTACCAATCTAAGCAGTCTTCGGAATAAGTGACATACAATTTGCATTTCGATGCGAAATATAAATAATTCATTCTCTCTTACAAAAAGTCTTTCATCCTAGAACGTTAAATTATTTTTATCAGTTTGCATATAAATTCACATTAGTCAAGTATTCACAGTGGAATTCGCTTTGCCCCCGTCTCGACACCATTTCATGTCTTTCACAAATCCGCCAGATTTACAAAATTCAATAATTACTACTCACAGGAATTAGTTACTCGCTACCTTGTCAAGTCTTCCAGTGACTATTGAAAAACCATTTCGCAATATTTGTTAATTTAACCTTAATCAATCAAAATTGACGTTAAACCTCAAATAACTTATTATAATTTGCAAAATTAAACGTTACAAGTTGTACAGTTTGAACTTAAACTACCCTTCAAAATATCAAGATCACTACACTCTTTCCGCGCGTAACAATCCGACCGAAGGAACTGCAGAATTGTGGCTGAAAGTTACAAAACAACCCTTTTACAATTACCGCTCTCTGATTATCGATTCAATTATGATCACACTGAGCGAGATGATCAGTTTAGAGAATCTCAGCTATTATCCCAATCAGGCTTAAAGTCAAGGTTAAATATGGCGTTGAATTATTTACGTGCTAGGATTCAGTTTATCACTGGAAATATCATTAGTTGGTGGTGGGACTATCCGACGCTGTCGGGCAGGGTGAGTGAACTTCTTTGCATACTCCATTTGCAGCTTTTCTTTCCATTCCCTTTTCGCCGGAGCTCGTTTCAGCTGGCCGTCCCAGTCTAAGTCAACAAGACCGCCCTTTTGCGCAATCTCAGACTTAACCTAAACAGCAAATTATTCGTACGTTCAAGTATCACATTTGATGAGACCTTGAGGTATCTTTGCCCAACTGAATAAATTGATTCAAAATTAGAATTAATCACGCTTACCCGATTCGCAAAATCAACGGCAGGTTCTCCAGGCTTCCTTGTCATGGGTGGAAGATACCATACATCGCAAACGATCGCCCAAGATGTCATCATCATGTACAGATACTGAAGCATGCTGTACTCACTGGAATTCCAGAATGGGTCACCAAATCGAGGATCGTACTGCATCAACGCAAAATTTAGTCAAATAACTTTTACAAGCTTTGCTTTTGCTTGTTAGTACCTTGATAGCCACTGGGTAAATTACGCCTCCAACCTCAAATGACCCTTTCTTAAACTGCATTACAGCACTATTGTTAATACATGTCCCTTCAGGGAAAATCAGAATCGGCAATTTCGAAGAGTCCTCAACATGTTCCCTCAAACTGAAAACAAATTAAATTAAATTTTTAAAAAAATGGCAATAGGAAATAAATTCTAATATTTGATAATTTTCTTACCGACGTGCAACAGCTTCCCGGTCTTTCATCTCCGATCGTTCAAACCAAATATGCGAGGAAGCCCTTGCAAGTGCTCTTTGTAGTATTCCCAGGAACCCGCCATGTCGCTGTCCAATCTAAATAAATTCCCACATTCATTATTATATTGCTTCCAAATATACAAAATGCACGGTATAGTTTGAGAAAGTCAAGCGGCAACATTACAAAAGGCATGCTTTTCATTACGACAAATAAACGAATTTCATGCAAGAGCCCAAAAATAACAACACAAAAACTACAATACAAGAAGTAATAATTAAGCTGGTCCTAAGTGATAATTAAAATGCACTTATGAAAAAAAGTTCCTCAGATTTAGAAACTGTTGATGAGCTGTATCTATAAAATACGGTAATAAATATAGTTTTGTAAAGTTGACAAATTAACTAATGCGATGACTCTGCACAATTAAGACAGTAATTATTTTTACCAACGCGAAATTGCAGTCACAAGCTAAAACCAGAACGTCAATTGGTGAGGTATGATTTGCTACACAAATACCGCCAACTTCTACTTCAGATTTCCGAATGTTTCCTTCTTCATCCAAATAAAAGCCTAAATTGAATATTAAATTGTTTTCAACTAGCCGGTTGAGGTTAATGTCAATGTTCATAGTTTGTAGATTAAAGTTGTAATATTTAAATTGAGTACATTAGATTTGTACTAACTAGAAAACCGGATTTTACAATGTTTAAATAAATGTGATTAACTGAAATTAATAAAGCAAAAAAAGTACAAGAAATGACAAAAACAGTATGATTCGAACCTCCAGGTCTATTGTGAACATCGTGATATGCGACTCTGGCCGACAACGACCACGCCAAAACTTCAAAAGAACTCCTGCATACATAACTGTAGAGTCGACGTTTCAGGCATCCAAGTGGTGTAGGCATTATCCCGACCAGGTATGTTGACATTGTCATACATGTCACCTTTAGTTGAAGTCCAGTGGCGCAATTAGTCAATGCTATTTAATTTACGTATATAACTGACCAAAATTCTATGCCTAAGTGTAGTAGTCTACACCGGCGTAAGGTTAGCAAAAACTATACAACTTGAAGTGTCATTAACGAACCGCTTTCCTAGATCGGCTTTTAGGGCAGGTCCTGCGTTACACAGTACACACACACAAAATGTATTACTTTTTGTACGTACTAATAAGTTACCTTAACTAACATTACACCAGCTTTACCCTCAAGTATTCCTATCTCGGCACAATCGTAAACTGCAACCGAATAATAGAAACCCATATTAGAAATTAACTTAACGTCAGAAGTAACATTAACAAAGCATGCATAACTGATTGCAAGAAGTCATCTAATCAAGTCAAGCGTTTGAAGTTTTTCATGAAGCATTGGAAGCTCTTGGACAGACATAGGCAAGCACCAGTTGCATGCGGGCCTAGTATAACTCAACTAACCACCATTCAAGGGCCCATAACTCTTTGCAGCACCAATGCGACCACAAAAGCAAAATTTCAGCAGAAGGGAGCGAGGAGAACGAAAAGGGAGTTATAATTTTGTGAATAAAAGCACAAAAGACCACTGGAAGGTCTGACTATTAGTCAAATGTTTTGACGGCTAACCATCGCATAAGAAGTGTCACAAGCAAGAAGAACAACGTCAATGGGGGATGTATGATTCGCAACGCAGAGTCCATTCTTGGTAGGCTTATTCTCCGTCTGATGATAAGTTACAATTGCAGAGAATGCACGAGATAAGAGTCGGAATGAAAACTTGGACGCATGGTTGTTCAATTTCTTCTTAATAATCCATTTGTCGGGCAGGAGTCCAATCAGGAAGGTAAGGATTGTGAGTGTCAAAGTCTGTATTTCCATCATGTTATTACCAAGAAAAAAATCTAAATGGACTAAGAAATATAAAGAGCTCTTTGTACATAATTACCCTCAACCTTCTAAGATCTATGCTTGGTCCAATCAAGAAATAGCTTAAGTATAAAGTACTAAATCAAAGCACGCACATCTCAAAGTACTCTATCAAAGTTATTTTTCATTAATGCCCTAATGTAGCCCAGGGGTCTAGTAGCCTAATGTCCCAGAGGCTTCATTTGGATTAAAAATGTCAAAGTATAAAGTTTATGTTTGGTCTGCTGGTTATTCTCGGTTATAAGCCTTAAATAATTGGTACAACAACATCCCTATATCTCTCTTCCTGCTATTTTGACCCATCGATCCTGCCTCTCTAGACTGAACAGGGATCCTCTATCATCCCATCTTTATTGTAATCAATATTGTGTGTACTGCCCAATAATAAAAACCAAATAGGTCGACTTACCCCGACGAAACAGATGGTTATGCGAAACGGCAACATGATACAGTAGCGTACGAAGAATCCGGCAACCCATATCAACGATAGTCTCCACGAAATAAATTCATAGTTGTGATTTGTTCGGGTGAGGAGATTCCACGACTGTAAAGAAAATAATGATATAAAAAAGGCTACGTGAACGGCAATAATGTTTCTTAAAAGCTAAGAAGCAAATGTAACACCGTCTTAACTCTAAATACCGTGTTTACTGCTGAAAATGATACTTGATATCGAATTAATCATTCTAAACTGTTATTGACAAGCCGCGAATCTCATAGCACACAAGAGCAACTAATCAATCAGGTGTGAGCTTGAGCTTTTCTGTTTGAGAGCAAACAGGAAAGGAAATCTCAAGAATGCACTCGAGGTGATTAGTTTTGCTTTTAAAGGATTGAAGCATCCATTTATTTACAAAGCAATTCAACGGGTTTCATTCTAAAACCAAAATAACAGTACGTGTCCCACAACAATTGATCTGAACGGAAATATGTGTTTCTGAGAAGTATTTCAAAATTTCAAGTACTGCATTTTGACTGTCAAGAGTGCGTTGAGCACGTTTTGAGTATTTATACATTTTTGGTAAACTCAGCATGTAGGATTATCCACTTGAACTCGTGTATTAACGGGACATACTTATGAGTGAGCTTAATTAACTGGCCTTCAACCTCATGAATCAAAGCACTCCATTGTTCTTGTTCCCGAATGCAATTAGCTTATGGCGTTATGGCATATAAATTTGACTCAAAGTTGTTTACACACTCTCACTATCGGACAAATTTAATCCCATTGCAGTTTTACAATTTACAGAAACAGCAACAGCTTATTGCAAACAAAGTTTAAAAATACTGGGCAAAAGGACTACCTGTTACCAAAGTATTGTCCTTGAATTTAAAACTCTAAAACTTACAGCAAGTCTGTACAAAGTACAGGCAACATAGAATACATATTATAAAAATAGTCCGACTAGGAAAACACCATTTAATCCCCTTTGAGCAAAAATTATTATGAATAAAAAATAAAGCTTCGCCCACAATGTTCACAATTACCTTTAGTTCCTCAGCAACAAAGCGTTGAGTCACTTGATCATCAACGATCGCCTCAATTCCGGTTTGGATGAAGTCATAGGTATCGGAAAATCGAAATTTTGCTTCAGCAAGAATCCCTCTAACTTTAGTTTCCTGAATATCACAAAAAGAGAGCAATGAGCCTTAGCCTTAACGACAGGGTATCTATATACTTCGTTTTTATACTTATCTGAAGAACCGGGAAAGGTAAGTAAGCCAGGTCGTTGGAGAACGTAGCTCATTGGTAAAAGGTAAACCTGACTAAATTTACAGATAAGAATGCGCGCGAATTTTGGCACTCTAGGCAATTTTGTGCCTTTGTTGGCACAGCTCGTACACGCGGTGAAACTAAACTGGAAAAAATTGTGTGAAAACCGCAAAAGAGAAAAGTTTGGGTTCCAATACTTCTGGGGACCGTCGCACAAAGGCATTTATAAAAAAAAACGTGGCACAGTGGCCTCCAATGAGTCAGCATCAGGGCATCGGCCACAACAGTGTTATATTTTTAAATGTGAAAGTCGGTCTGAATTTAAGATACTTTGCGATTACGATGCTCGGATGAGAGACGAGTGCTGCCTCGGAAGACGCCCTCGTAATAATCTTAAAATGTGGTCAAAGTTCCACCTTGACACCTGGATAATGTTTCCAACGAACAATAGGGCTAGTACTTACTGAAGTATTTCCGGTTAAAGGCTATTCAGATACGTAATTAAGGCAAGCCATAAGAGCCCTCTGTGCACTATATTAAAAGTATACTTACGCTCAAACTGTAAGTCCTGTTCAAATGATTTCTGTTTTCAATATCCGAATCCAGGTCGCTTGATTTGGTAAGTTCTCCTATTAGCTCACTCTCATTTTTGGGATTTCGGTGAGTGCGTCGATGGGACAGGTAACTATCCGAATCAGGTCCACTGTCGTCTTGATTTTTCAATTGTTTAGCCGAATCAATCCGCCGTTTGCCATACTGTGAAATCATGAAGAGGAAGCGGGCATTAATCATGCGATGTTAGCAATAAATTAAAGCTTCAAAACTATTTTTACAATAAAACCCAGGATTAAATTACATAGAGACATTCAGATCAGATCATTCTTTCTCATACTACATAAAGGGTAATCATTAATTACCAGCCGGAAGTACAGCCAAAATGCACTACCACACACTATAAGGGTTGTAGCTGTAGGCTTACTGGAGAGATAAAAAATATTATGCTATTTTACTATATTTAAAAGCACCAATTTCTATAAAACGATTAACCATACCCTCCGTCGTACACCTCTGATGACAATCGGGACTTATCAGTAAAGTCTAAGCCATAATCCACTTCATTCGACAAATTTCCTAATGGATCATACATAACCCTCTTGACGGTGGATGGATTAAAGCTTTTGGTAATATGCGTAGCATGGATGTTGCAAGGTTTGGAAACTTTCGATTTAATTTAGCATGTGTGCTTTTATCAGAATGGTTTTGCTTAGAAATATAGATAAAGCAGAGGGTTATGAATCCGTGTCTAAACTAAACTAGTATATACACTCGTGCCATAAAAACCCACAAAGGTCAAGCCAATCACTTGCCAATCGCCGGAGTTTCTTCACTTTGTAATAAACACATGGATGTAAAAATGCAGTTAGTTGGATAAATCATCGGCATTTATATAGCAGCTTAGCAATGCATTAAAAAAAATTTAACATCAGCATTTTAAGAAGCATTTTGCTCAATAAATTAAAAATCGATAGTCATAGTTTTCATCCCGTATACAATAAAACATACCTTGCCATTGTATCGTGTTGGGGTGGCAGTTAGATTACGTATTACCCTTGCGTGGAAATTTGTTAAATTAAATCCAAAATCTCATCTTGCTAATTCACAGAACTTCAAGTTTAGTCTAGAGTTTGAACGGGAATACTTATATACACACTTGTTGGCGTCATGCGACATGTTCATGTCTAAAAAGGAAGAGACCTTCAATTATCCAAACACCCTATCTGATATGTCTGAGCCCTGTCTGGGCCGGGCCTCAAGGGCCAGGTTCCGGTCCCGCACAATCATTCATTGTCATTCAAAGTCCTCATCCCAATTCGTGCCTAGCCTTCCTAGACCTACCATGCATTCATGCAGAACAACCACCAAATCATGAGGCCAACCCGTGCCCACGACGTGGTGTCTTCAACATGCTTTACAGCCCCAAGATAAAAATATTGTTTCGTCCTCGCATCTTCATAAAATATTTGATTTCGTCTCCAACGTGGACTAACAACTTGGCTCACAACATTGAACTAATATACTGAATGCAATTTACCGGTTTTATTGAAGTTTGCCGTATAGTTGTACCATTAAATAATTACGAGTCTAAATAACCGATATCTAGTTGTAATATTGATCAAAAAAATTCGTCGTTTGCAATTTTGAACAAAATCTATAGAATCCTACTGCTGATACTGCTGGTATCGTAATACGATTGAACTCTTTAGAGCAACCAAATTGCTTGTTCAATTCACTCCTGTATTTCAAAATTGTGAATGGTATATATTTGAAAGGATTTGGCCATCTGATCTGACCTCTAAAGTTCGTTCATTTTATGGTCGCAGATTCAAGCAGAAGTCCGTTAACATTCTAATAAAGAATTGCCAATGGACTTTGATGGTGATGCATTCGTCCTATTAGAATATAAATGCACCAAATCTAAAATCATGTCAAGAAGGATTTAGAAATAGCATGAAAGATAATGAAAGGAGACGCTCTGCCCCTGACATTAACTGCTAAAATGTAGAACACCAGCCCGTACAAGACATCGATATAAAATGTTTAACTTACAAGCAGGAACTTGCGTTACTATACAAAATCCTCACCGTCATTGTCACATATCACCCAAAGTTAAAGAGCAAATTAGCACATTCTTTTATGACACTTTTTAAGCTCCAGAAGATGTACTGACTTCGACTTGTGTCGGAGAACGAGATCATCAAGAGCAGGATTGTCGATTCTGCTAATACCAATAACAATCACAACACCAGCATGAAATATTATAGATTCAAGAGGAATCAGGAATCTAATAACCATCAAACAGAAATCAAACTGAAATAATAAACTCGAAGTTATTCTTCTAGTAAAACAGATCGGATCGCATTACTAGCTGTAATAATAAACCAAATGTCACTTATCGTTCAGTGTAATCTTTTGGAAGACCAAATGCCAGTGACATAATAGATGTTTAAGAGCATATTGACCATAATCAAGGGTGACTAATAAACAATAGAAAACAAGGTGCGCATAGTTGAAGAACTCTGAGTTTTAAGCTAATTCCATGTTTCGCAAGTATTTCATGAAACAAGCTTTAATGACAAAGTGCGGTTAAAATAAAAACTGAATTGAAATTCTAACTGCTCGCAGTGTGTCCAAAATTTAGCAACCCCTGGCCTCTCACCTTTGCCCAAAAGTGCAGGGCAGTTCTACGGAAAGATAAGTAGATAACAGTAACACTAACATGATTCATTCTTGCCATTCAACATTTAATCCTGCAATTACTTACTCGTTTTGTTTTTTGAACCCATTTCTACAAGAGCACGGGCATGGTACAAAGTTTATCAAAGTGACACGTTTTCTGGTTATCGCCTATCATGATTGTCAATTCACATTCAAAGGGCATGAAACCAAACACATTTTCACGATGACCACCAGCACCACTTCCAACGCTAATCTAACGTACAGTACAGAGAGCATTTGACTCCATTAGTGAAGCTCGTGTTTTCTTCCTAAAGGGAAAACATCGAAGTCATTGTCTAGTTTTGCATGTATTTTGCAATACATTCAGCCAACTCCTTATATGATATCGTTTGTAATCTAGCACCGTCCAATAGTTTCCTCTAGCATGTACTTTCTCAAAGCTGAACTTTAAAATATTAAGATACAAAAACAAAATTTTAAATTGCAATTTGCCCGTGTCGATAAGCCATGATATGTGTTGTATGTTGCTTGTTTTTTCAGCCAAATCGAATATGAGGTATAATAAATAATAAGTTGCAGAACTAGAACACAAGAAGTTATGGATGACTCCTCCAGATCAACATGATGCAATTAAATACGTGATAATGCTGCTCGTAGGAACGTAAATTTTGGATGGTCTTCTCTAAAAGCATCAGAATTCTTTGAAATCCAGCTCAAGCACTAAAGCAAATAACGATCTGGTAAGCGTTCCGGCACTAGACATCTAACTGTTACAAAATTAAAGGCAAGAAGTGCGTTTTTTTTTGCACATCCGATAAGATTTTTTCTTATTTCCTAACTCTAAACTGGACGTGTAGTTATGTCTCTGAGCTCTAAACTCTGAACAGCCAAACCTAGAAGATGTTAAATTTACCAAGTAAGCATTTCATTTGAATCTGTGATCTGTATATGGGAACGTTGTGATCTGTGATCTCATGATCATTTTGACTTATGCCGCTTTATGACTTGCCCGGTGCAGGGACTTGACGTTATCTAGAAGCAAGAGGAGACAGAAGGTCGGCTAAACTACATCCGCACTTTGCTACTTGTGATCAATTCCTACCCATTGCAGAACTATTATTTTAAACAAAAGCCACACAACAATTCAAATTCAATTTGGTATTTGGCTGTTCTCGGCTTTAAACAATTCAAGTTCATTCTGAAAGAATTTGCATTATCTCCAGTGTACAAAACTCTGTAACACTCGGTTTAAATGCACATGACTTTAACTATTATTTAAGCTTAATCATATGATCGTATAATCCCCATTATTCCACCAAAGCAAAGGTTAAA
>JAAXYW010003722.1:0-10866 GCA_036851895.1 Orthonychiurus folsomi | reverse complement strand
GAGAGTTGGTCAAAAATAAAATCAATTGCCAGGTTGAAAATTATTGGTGACAATGGAGAGCCTTGCATGACCCCGCGGTGAAAATGAATTGTCAAAGATTTCTTACCACGTGTTTCGATTCTAGTGAAGTTTGATGATATTAGTGTCAATAACAGGTTTCTCAACGAGTAGAAATAGAAAGTAGAAATACTAGCAATCATATTGCCAATAATCATAGTTTATATTTGAATGGCCACTTAACATTTACAAAGATATTGATCCACCGTCGCGTTTGAAACATTGAATGCTCTGGAATTTGGAATAGTACGTAACGTCAGATGGAATAAAGCAAAAGGTGATGTGAATGTGAATAATGAAGTAAATTATCTCTAAAGGAGGTGATAAGCCTGCTTGGAGTTAGTAAACTACGTACATTTTAGCTTGCTTTTTGATTAAACGGCCTCTACAACTTTCCTGTGCTGTTTATAGTCTAACCAAGGCGTGATTTTGTTCCAATTTCAGCGTATGTTTCCCAACACACATATTCATGAAAGATTTGGTCTAAAATTAGTCAAAACGGAGAGTCCCCAGAGGAGACGAAATGCTAAAATTAGGTTAAAATAAAACAGAGCACCCATAAAAAATCATTTACGACTCCTCCATCCTTACTTGCGTATACAAACACATCCTGTGTACAAACATCCCCTGGCATTGCGCTGCTTATGGCTTGGTCAAATCAACTAAAACGTGTGGGATACGAGATAGATTGCTTTCACAAATTTAATTTATTAGCCGGAAGTGAATGAAATCTATTCTAATATGATGACCACGGATTCCACCAACCACACCGTAACTTGGTGATGACGACACGTCACTTCTGTATCTGAAATTACAACAAGGTCGACTGTTTGGCTGAAAACTCCTCTCGTGGGTCTTGGGCTTTCTTCCAAAGTCTTCCTTTCGGATGCTATTGTATTTAGAATATGTCATTGGAGAGGGAATTGTGTGATTCCTTCTCGTCATCACGGAATTCTCCTTTAAATGCATTTAGGACCCCAACTTCGTAGGGAAAGACTCATTGTAAATGTTCAAGATTTATTTATGTATTTGGGCGGCGGAGTGGAATAAACAGATGAGGTAGACGACGTAGACGTGGAAAGCTACCAGCTTTATGTAAACTCCAACATCCAAACCCCGAAGATGAGTTTCTAACCCATTGCTCTATTTCAGTTTTACAGGACCGCTTGTACCCCTCAGATCATTCGCCAGGAATTAATACTAATTTAGCAACAAAAAAAGTTCTTTTTAGAATTGATAACCCAATACAAATATGTGAGAGTGCAAGGCGTTAAACAAATCAAATTTTAGTGTTAGTTTGATATAGGAAAATTATTTGAAGGAGACTCATTTAATTTACAAAATCAGCTGCTGTGCTGCTGAAGCTTTGAATGTGCTAGCGAACTAGTCAATTGCATCAAGGAAATGGACGCACTCTTCAAGCGCCTTCAGGAAGAAAATCAGACGGGGAATGACGCATGGATGTCACAATTCATTCAACATTGGTAAGTATCAAACTTTCATTACTCAATGCAGCTGCCAAAACAGCCGGGTCAAAATTTTATGCGTATCTACCAATTGATCACTATTTATATTGCGCAAATGCGCTTGACAAAGTGACAAATTGTACGGCTGCGGATCTGCATAAAGATTTATGGTGTGTTATCTGCTGCGTACGTGTTTATGAACGGCGCAATGCCAAAATGCGTATTAGGAGTAGGTGAAACTGTTCGTATTGCCAACCATGCGTTTCTACCTAGTAGTGTATGTTCAGTATCAAAATTTCCTGCGATGAATTATGCTACAATGTACAGGGAAATTGTGGTTAACTGTGTAGTTTATTGAAGTGATTGTTTTTACTTTTTTTGGATATGGACAAGGTGCACACAAGTTGACAAGCTGAGTGTGTGTTGAGTGAGATGTGAGGGATGGGGGCGACGCGATATTACGACTGAGACTCAGGTTGAACGTTTCTGCCTCTTCGGATCTTGGTGTCAATGTCTTGACTGTGTCATTCGTCTTGGTCATAATCAGTTTTGAAATGTGAATTAAGCTTAATTAAAATGTATCAAGTTGTATATCTGCATGACTGTCCGCCTTAGAACACATAAGTTGCAAGTTGTGGATATTTTCCTATATAAACTGACATATCTTGTTGTATTCCAGTGAACTTATACTCTAATTGAGGATCTGTCAGTGCTAAAGCTGACTAGATTTATGGGACTAAACCTACTATCAGACAACAATTCCGACTACAAATGATTTTTAACTTGGAGTATGCAGACCTATAAATAGTTGCTTAGTGCATTTTTTTCCTATGTTCTGCAACACTTAACTCCTACGAACGGCAAATAAGCAGAAGCTTAGCTTCGAATTTTGGCACAAGTTCCGTCTTGTTGCCGACAACTAAATGGCTGATAGTGGGTTGAATGTATCCACGAGTCTCCCATTCATGATTTTGTAGAACGGTCTTTTCGAAGCACAGTAATTTAGACGCCTTTGATCTCACTTTAAATTCAAATTCGATCCTGACTTCATTCGCCAACCCATATTATTCCGAATAAGAATTTGTATCTGGTTTTGTTTTGTATAGTACATTGTTTATTAGAATGTTTGGATTTCTATTCAAACGGAAAAAAAGTATTGATAGTAGGGGAAAGGATTCCCGAGGCAGTGGCAAGAGTCGGAAAGGAGATTCGAATACTTTACAACCACAGTCATCTCTAAAATCACTTTTGGAACAAAATTCCGCCGCTGAAGACAACGACTCAAATTCAAATCTTTGTGTTCCCGCTTGTATTTCTAGCCCAGAAAATCAGAAATGTGAAAAGCAAGAGGAGTGTTTGGTTGGTGACGTTGGCCCCATTGAGGATATCAAGTATTATAGTTTAACTAATTTGAGTAAAGATGTGGAGTGTATAAACGAGGGGCACGCGGCATCTCACGCTGTAGAATTTGAAAGTGACACTGAAGAAAAATTAGGCAATCAAGAAAAATCTCACGACAAGCAAATACTTGTAGATACGGGCAAGTATGTAATTTGTAAAACAGTGTTGATTCACTTTAATTCCCTACGTCAAATTTTGTTATGAATTGTGCTATGTTATTTTCGATTGCAGTACGAAATGAATATTCCAAGTTATTTTATAATAACTGAATGAATTTCAGGCGGGATTTATCCGAAGCGGAACGAAATGCTATGGTTGAGTTGGATGAAATTCGATCTAAAATACTCACAAAGGACACAGAAATAAGTTTGCTTCAAGCAGATGTCAACATGCTTGCGGCTGACAGGGATAACAAAATTGTTCAAATTGAAGGTATTGTAAGAAAACGTACCTATTTTATTTGGTTCAAAATGGATAGGTTTTTAGTTTTGCAATTGTTTTTTTCGCAGACCTTACTTGTCAACTAAGACGGATTCAAGAGGAAAATGAAACATCCCTTGCTACCGTTCAAAGTATTGAAATTGAATTAGCGGCCCTGAGAGAAAAGAACAGTCAATTAACTTCGGATGTTCTCAAGAAAGCAGGTAAATTTAAACCAATTCTTATTTCAAACAAAGAAAACATGCATCCACATCTTTAAAATATAAAATTGCAAAGACTTATTTATAGTCAGAACTTGGCACACATGTTATAGTAAAATGATTTACTAATAAGTAATGTCCGAAATGTGTCAGTTGAAACCCGAGCTTTGTAGACCCAATCCCGCCGACTACCCGCCAATCTCTGCCTTATTACTTATTGAATCATGTGCCCCCAGTGACTTCGATTCAAAGCAAGATGCAAATCCAATTGACAGAACAAATGAAAGACACAGTCAGCATGCTACGAAGCGCAAAATTATAATTTATTTACCGCAACCCGTCCAAATTTGCATGTCAATTCACAACGGTTGTTATCAACGCTATTTTCAATCGTAATTCGATTTACCATGCTCAGAGAGGCAGATGAACTAATTTCAGGAACAGACCATTTCTACACTGCCACGCTCACAAATTATTATAAGTAGTCCCTGCTTAACATGAACAAAGTATGTTATGATTTACTATGTGGTGACGTATAAGAAAAACACTGCTTCCTCCTCGTGACCCTGACCAAGAGTTTTGACTTTAAAATATCCCAACATCTGAGCCTAGGTTTCAAAGCGCATAGATTATTGGCGAATGTCCAAACTCAACAGTAGAGATCTTAAAGGCAGCGCAGCGTGAACCTGGGTCTTCCTTGACAAAACAAAACCATTTATATTCTGATACGTACCCAACAAACTGGACTACACTCACATATGCTTGAATGTGAAGAGCCAATTAAATTTAAATCAAACGCGAAGGATTTCATTTCATTTTAATGTTATTTGGCTTAATCCTATCAAATTCAGATCAGTTGAGCCGAATCGAGCAGAGCTCAGTAACGAGTGAAAAGTCCGTGAAAGATTTCCAGCTCCGCATCAAGTCATTGGAGAAGAAAATTGAAGTACTGGAATTAGAAAAGAGACGATTGACAGAGGAGCATGAAGCCGTCGAAGTAGAAAGAGAGGAGGAACTCCGTGCCGTGCAAAATGCTCTCGACGATGCTTTGGAAGAGAAAATTAAACTTCAGAATAAATTTGATCATGATTTTGAAATCCTACGATCCTCATTCTCCAGTCAAGAGAATCAACTCATGGATGACTTTGAATGGAAGCTAAGGCAGATCGAATCCGCGTGCAAAAAGAAACTACAAGATAAGGATAGACAGGTAACCGGAAATCTGACATTTCTCTTGTTGACAGGGTTTGGTCGGGTGTGCGTAACCCTAAATTTCCATGATGTCACATGGAAATAAAATATTTATCCCATGACTTTTAACTCCTTCTCAAACTCGTCCTCATCCGTATCTATACATGACATCAGTTAGGATTTCAAGGTCCATCATCCAAAAACGTGGATTTCCGTTACGATTAAGTTCCCAGGGGCTTTTTCTTTCGTATACACTTTCCTTGCGTCATATTGCGCTCACAGGCTAAAAATACAGAGTTAGTGGCGAGGACTTGACTAAAAATAAAGTCCTGCGGATCCTTTCTTGTTATATCCTCTCCTCTCCACATTCTCATTTTAGCATGTGTTTGCAAGTGCCTTTTTTCGGCTTGCTGAACTATTGTAAAGGTCCATGCATGCATTGTTTGCAAAAAAAGTAATGGCATTTCAACAGGTTAAGCTTAGCTTTAAATCAATTATGTGCTCATGTGAAAAACTATATCCCAGAACCTTGCCAATCCGATACGGCAAATTTTCAATACCAGACAAGTCTTGGAACATAAAACATTTTGACGCTTGTAATACTTTGTGCTTGGCATGGAACGCGATTGCAATCTTACTTTTGAACCAGTCGGTGCTAAGCCGTCCAAAAGTTGTTGAAAGGAAAGATTCAATGAACTTGTATGTTAATGCGGAAGGGCTTCCCCGCCTTGTTTACAATTTGATTCCAAGTTGAGGACCAAGAAAATTACAAATTTGCACTTTTTTTGTTTAAATTGATGGAAGATCCACATCTTCACCCGCCAAAATTACCCAAGATACTTAAAGGCTGATTTGAATATTTGCCAAAAGAGTAGATTAAACCTGGCGTTAAATTACCCCAAATTTCCTGCATATTTCCTTATAGACTCACATTACATTAAACCAGTATGGACGAGCTTGTAGTCTGTAGCAAACAACAGACAAAATAAAAATTGACATTCACCCCTTGTAATGATTTCAGACTGAAGAGAAGCTGAAGGACGTTCGGAATGAAATCTCAAAGGAATTAATAGATGAAACAGAAAGGATAAGACTGGAGAAAATTCAAGTTGATGAACAAATGCGACAGGTTAAAAATACTGCTTTAGTTTAAAATTTACAAAACCTTGACACAAACATTTGTGTACCAATTTTGGCAGGTTTGTCATTTCAAATCGTATGAAGTGGAGCTTATTCAACTTCGAGGCTTAACACATGAGCAACAAAAACTCATGAGATCTGCGTCTCGACAAATTGAACATTTAAAATTTAGTGAGAAATTAGCTCGCGATGATCTGCGCTCACTTAAAAACCTCCTGGAGAAAGAGAAAAGTAATCTGACTGCTACTCAAAATTCCCACCAGCGTCGTCTAGAAGTCCAAGAGGAGAATATTCATGTTCAGCTAGGCAAACAGAGAAATGAATTGACTGCAAAGGTACGTATTTCACAATTCTCCTTCTAAATTCGCATTTTATAATTTTTTTTTAATTTGCGGAAATTCCGAATGTCGGTGTAGATTTTCCTGCCACAGGTATTATATGTGCTAGTCATTTGAATTTCTTTACAGGTGTTCTGTAATTTCGGTTCCCAGGTGTAATTTTATCACAAGTGTTTTTGTTCAAACTGGCTTCTTAAAATCTAAACCAGCATTTAGTTCCTATTTGATATTAAAATGTCACCAAGTTTGGACTAAAATCCGAATCCAACATGCTGGACTTATAGGCGTTGACTATTGACTATTTTGTGGGTTTAGTTTGAAGAGAGGATCAGAGCAGAGTGCTCAAGACTGAAGCAAGACTTGTGTAAGCAACACGCTGAGGAGAAACATTTGGCAGTTGAGTCCATGAAGCTTCTTAAGGACCAGGACCTCTCGTCCGCAAACCAAGTTTGGGAAAAACAGAGAAGGGACCTTGTTCAAGAGGTAACTGAAAACTGATCCAATCTTTTATTCAAATTTTACTTCTATTGTAAATCAAATTTTGCTGCTCTGTTTCATTTGTAAAAACAAGCCGATTAAAAAATTTTGAAAGGAAGAGCATAGAATCTTTTCACAGAATCAACACTTTATTTTTCAGATTTCCAAGCTGAAGGAAAGCCTAAAGGAAAAAGAAAGCTGGCATAAGCGAGAGCTTGAGAAATTGACGGCTAAATCGGACAGTGAAAAGTGGGAACTCCGAAGAAAAATGGAAAAGGAAAGCACATCGCACACAGAGCTCATGACGGCGCTGAAAGATACATACAAGGAGGAGCTGGGTAAATTGCTTTTCCAAGTCAATTTGTATTCAAACTTGTAAATTCAATGCCTGTACTTCCAATCACGTCAAATTTACAAAGCAAATGCCTCCCACGAGCAAATTGTTACCTGTGTTGATAAATTTTAGATTCACTGAGAGAGCAGTATGAAATTGTGGCCGATCGTCTTCGTAATGTGGAAAAGAAACTTGTTGAGGCAGAAGAGAAGCATAGTAAGTTTACAGGCTGTGCAGAATCGAGTGAAAAATTATCACCAGTTCCGCATAAGAATCCAGTAAACAAAGTACGCTTATTGAGTGATGTTGTATTACATTTCAAGGTAGACTCTAAACTTGCAATTGTTTTTATTTGCAGAGTGATTCAGGTTGCGGTGATGATGCTTCAGATGAGGATGAAGAAGATGAAGATGACGACGAGGAGGAAGAGGAGGATATTGAAAACAAACTTTCGCCCAAAAGTTCTGAGAAATCTAACAACGGCAACCAAGTTGAAGAAATGGTTGTTCATAGCTTAAGAGAAGAAGTGGCCACCCTCCAAGGGTCAATTGAAAAGTTGACTTCAACGTTGACAACTGAAGGAGAGCCCGTCAAATTATGCAGCAAATCGAGTTCTGAATCGTCCAGTTCATCTGAAATAGAAACGCCTTCTGGGTCAGAGTAAGTCAATTTACGTATGGATGTGTTTTGTATCGTAAATGTGACAATGTTCTGTACTTGCCCTCCTATAAATGTGTAACATAATGCAATGGGGAGAGACATTTTATTTTATTTATTAATATTCATAAAACTCATAAATATTAATTTATTAAACTTTAATATTAAAAGGGCATTAATGATGCTTGAAGTGTCCATGTTCTGTGTTTATTTACTATCTTGTCAAGAAGTCTGGGTCTCTTTCCAGATTTAAACTTTTGTTTTGCTTTCTTGGGTGACAGATTGGATAATCGGTTGGTTATATGGCTTGGCAATCTTTTCAATTAAAAATGTTGAAAGACACATAATCCAATTTGTTTATTCAATCTAGGCCCAATCTCTCAACCACCGAATTCTAAATACCTTGTAATGAGATACACTTCATTTGATTTGCAAATTATTTCTAAAGAGTCCTTTAAATATTGTGATACAGGTTTGCCTTCCCAAGCAAAGGTTAAACTTATTATTACTACTGAAAGTCAGTCCATTTGCTGTATTGTTTTGTATTTCAACGGACAACAACCTTGAAACCAACTGTATTTTTATTTTCTTTACAGCAGTTTATCACTCCCGTCTTTTCTCCTCATCTGTGCTGCCCCTCTTGCCTCCTTCATGCTCTTCCAGTCAATTGTAGTTCTTCTTTGGACATTTCTCGTTCTCATTGCTTTTCGAATCTCACAGCTTGATCCTTGAGAATAAGATTTGTGTTAGTCTTGGTGTCAAATGATGGGGATTAAGTTTAACAATGTAACACTTAATGTACTCAAGATGAGAAAGTCGCGATGTTTGTACGATCCATATGTGATGTTCATAAACTTTAACACAGTTACTGATTTGGATCGTTTTAACTAGTTGTCATTAAAATTGGTTTTCTTACAACCCTAGCCGCAGAAAAATGGTCGGCCCATCATGGTGTTTGAGACTCCGGTCCAGTGCCGGCCCACAGGTTCTCCCGACTAACAGCCGATGAACTTGTGGGCCGACATTGGTTCGCTCAGCGCCCGATATCGGGATACGGTTGGCTCCGAGTCTCATTCCCGATTGTTTGCCGACATTTTATAGTTGGCTCAACACCAGGAAAAATATCGGGTCCGATCATATCCAGATCCTATCCCGGCGTATTCCCGACGGTCGGTCGAACGTCGGCCCGATATTTCTGCGGCTTGGGAATGCATGTCAAAGACATTATGTTACATTTACAATTCAATTCCTACTGATTACGGCTAGATTGTTCAAACTCCCACGTTATTAACAGAAGCTTACGCGCGTTTTGTACTGAAAACGTTTAACGTTCACATTTAAGTTGTCAAGTTCTTTTCCAATCACCACTCGGATCTAAGTTTGTGCCAATTGGAGTAGGGCTTGGCTACTTGTATAAAATAAAATTTCAAAATTGTAAGGTTAAATTATTGACTTTCAAAGTAAAATAATGTGGGCAAATGCAATTAACGTGATATAAGATATAAAGCTAACTGACTAACTGTGCAAAATCCTTCTATGACAAAGTTTCTTTTGATTTTGAACAGGCAAAGGCAGGGGTCGTACAATTGGACATCAATTCCTATGTCAGCGTGTTGTGTTGTATAAGGAAGCTTTTCAATAAACGATTTAATATTCTAATTCAATCAACTTAATTTTATTAAAGATTTCGAGTTTAAGAGGCTTTAGTTGCACTGCGCAACATATGGATTGAAGTTGTCCAGCAGTCCAACTGGTAGCTGTAGCCCATCAATTTATTTTTATAGCCAATAATACGTTACTAACTTACTCACCGAAGCGCTGCGTTTTTGAATAGAATAGAACAAGCGATTTTGATGAAATGAAATCAATTGTATGTTTTTTCTGTAGGAGTGACGATGACGAGTAGTGACTGAGCAATGCGTTAAGCCGGTTGACTTGATGGTTCACCGCGGTTAAAGGCAGGTTCAAGCCACTGTGCATACAAACTTTATTTTGAAGTTTAAATGATTCTTGTATGTAGATGACTTTGACGGATAATTTTTTCGAGTCGAAATTTAGAGTAACCCAGTTGCAACCTTATTTTGACTGCACTCCATGCTTACGCTGGACGGCATGCATTCACAAAGTAGCATAATATTAATAGTAACTCATTTTGGCATAAAGCTACGCGTTAACGCCAAACAGTTTGTGATCAAAGCAGTAAGCGGCTTTAAACATTCGTCGTCATCCAACCCTATTATGCTATCAATCAATCCCTTTTCGATCCAACTACCAGCCTGCATGAACGGAGTCGCACTTCATTGAAGCAAAAACGATACATAAAGCTACTGGCAATGCAGACCCGAAGTAAAATGATACTTCAAAGTAAAATATACTCTCAACTGTATTTATTATTCCTTCGAAATCGAAAATAAATCTATATTAATCAATTTCTACATGGCGAATTTAGTGAAACATGAAACAGATTTAAACCACTGATTTAAATTGAAGTTGAAAATCAGGAAATTTGGTTCTTGCTCATTTAGAATTCAATTGCAAAAGGAAAGAGGGTATGGTCTTTTACCCAATCCAAATGACAAGCACGCCCGTTAACGTCAAATGTATTGATGGTTTCAATATCAGCTGGAGTGAGCTCAAAATCAAATATATCCTTGTTCTCGATCAATCGATTTTTGGACACCGTTTTGGGGATTGCAACAATTCCTCGTGAAACCTATGAATTAAAACCGGCACTGGTAGCATCAATTGCGTAGGTTTTGAGAAACCGTAATTAAATACATACCAGCCACTTCAGCACAATCTGAGCAGGACTCTTGTTGTATTTCTTTCCAAGAGCTACAAGATTCTCATTATCCAATAACTTTGGGTCATCTGGTTTAGCCCAGGGCCTGTCCGGTGAGCCTAGAGGACTGTAGCCGGTGACGACAATACCTGTAATATAAATACATTTTGTTCAAAATGAATTCATTGGTTACTGTGCAAAAGATTTTAGACAAACGAAAAGAGAACAATTGTAAGCATAGGTGGGCAAAATACTCTGACCTCAAAATACAAAATACAAAATACTTTACGAGCTAGACCAAAATGTATGTATGTATAACGTTGGACATATCCTTTTTGGATGAATCCGACGTCGGAATGTACAGTGTGATAGTGAGGCCGAG
>JAAXYW010003721.1:0-10866 GCA_036851895.1 Orthonychiurus folsomi | reverse complement strand
ACCAAATACCCGAGTAGATTCCACCCTTCAACGTTGCGGCTAGGAGAGTTACTCGCTTACCCGGGTTGGCTACCCGAGTAAAATTTTACTCTCTTTTTAACTCGAGTAAAATTTTAACCCCGTTTCCATTACTCACATTAGGCAAGTTTACCCTTTTACCCGAGTAATGGAAACAAGGCCTTAGAATTGCAGAGAATTTAACTTTTTGCCGACAACTTTTGGAAAACCATTTTCCAAATTATTTTGATATGTATGATAGGTACGCATGTGAAGGCTGGAAAGCATAAAATCCCTCCACCATAACAAATTTACGAACAAAGCATAAGCCATATGTAATGTGCATACCTTGCACACACACACACATAGGTACATACAAGCCGGGAAGGACATTGTGCACGCATTGAATTTTGGCAAAAAAAGAAACCCATTTAAATGGTTTTATGAGTTTATGACTTAGGTTAATTTCGAGGAAGTGATGACCTCTTGTGACCGTGAGGACTTTGAGTTTCCATTAAAAATGTTACCAGTTGTGGGTTGAGTTGATCTAAAAAAATTTGAATCGGAATCGGAATTCAAATTTGAATCCGAAAAATAATTGGAATCGGAATTCAAAAAATCGGAATCGGAATTGAACAAAAATTCGAATTCAAATCCAAAATTGGAATCGGAAATTGCATATATCGGTATTCGAAATTGTAATTATAATATTGGTTTATGAAAAAGTATTCGAATCGGAATCCAAAAAAAATAATTCGGATTCCCAACCCTGATTACAACCACAATTTTATCCATCATTGCAGTATTTGCAGTTAAAATTAGCAATACTGCTTTAAAGCATACCTTTGAGGAAGAGCGGTGGTGACATTATCTACCACGGTTTCCAGCTTGCGGATTCTGGTAACCATTCCTCCCGGCCCCCGCCAAAAATACTGGTGAGTTAATCCGCATTGTTATAATAGCATTGGTTAACTTGATCTCTGGTACAATCTCCTCTTCACATTTTTGCATAATGCGTTTCAACAAAAAGAATTAAATCGTTAGCAATTAGCACTTGAATCGCTTCAAGCTCAACCTGGTTGATTTGGTGAATCGATGAACTCAAACCCGGTAAAAAAGACACGCTCGCTGTGAACTGATGGCTAACCTGTCTCCAAGCCTCCAGACATTCTAAAAGACAAAATGCAAGGTCAATAACAAGATTAATATTTACGTAGCTTGATTCAATTCTTAGTGAAGATCACCCGCGACTCTTGAAAAAATATCACAGCGATTTTCGCGAAATGACATAGTTTGGAAGTAGCCTCCATAAGATGTAGACATTAGTGCATGGAACCAATGCTCGGAGAATTTGTGCCCCAGGTTCGATGACGGACGTCAATCCCGACGATCATAGTTTTCAGAAATATCAAAATTGCATTAAAATCAGTCGGGAATTTAAAAAAAATTAAAATATGATTTCAAAAGTAAAATTTGGTTGATAGATCAATTCAAACTTACTTTAAGTGGGAGTTTAAGATGCCACGTCTCCCCTCCAAGTTTGGCATTCCTACGGATTGTGGCCGATCGACATAAAACAAATTAATGTCACATGTCAGTCAACCGCTCTCTAGAAATTAGAATAAGCACAATTCAGTAACTTACAACTATATATTCCAGCCTCCAGATAACACTTCTGCATCGCAGCCACATAAGCTTCAATTGTTTTAGCACAACGAAAGCCATGTCAATTTTCCCGTTTGCCAATGGATTCTGAACCGCCCGTGACTAAATCATAGTTTTGATATCTGAACTCTGCGAAGGTAGGGGTGTAGCCAAATCGTCAAGCTTCGAATGAGGCAGAATTAATATTTAGCTTACGTTTCAATTGGGTCTCAAATATTGAAGCCACACTCTTGACTCTTACGCCTGGTTTATACTTTTTCGTCTTACCGTTCTCTTGCCGTGCCTTTACCGTTCTCTCGCTTTCCATTTTCCACGAGTTTGGACGATGTCGTAGTCTTCGAGTCTTCCAAGGTTTGCTCCCGCCATTACTTCGACCATTTCGGTTGGCTATTCGTCTATCGACGCTGCCGTTTCCGCCTCCTCCATCGACAGGAAGCTCCACCACTCCCCGTTTTTACTTCCTTCAGCTCCAGGAGAAAGAACGATCCCGTAGGTTCGCTGTTGCTGAATCGGGGGAACGGCTGCCACTAGAACTTGATCTGCCCCCACCCCCTCCCGGAATGCCGGCCACAGCACACCTCTGTTGTCGGAGACGGAGGGTGATTCCAGGTCAACCCGAATTGCTCTTCGATCCCGCATCCACTTATGATGCTGATATGGAATCGACGTAATGTAGTTCATTAGTATTATCCAAGTGTTATTAAATGCAACACCGGAGCACTTCTGTTGTCGGAGATTGATTCCGGTCCCGGTCAATCTGAATTGCTCTTCGATCTCGCGCCCACTCCAAGAGACATGTTGGAATTAAATAAAGTCTTAGAAGACTAGAAGACCGAGCACATGAACATGAGGCCATGCAGAAATATCCCTACTCAATATCCACAAACGTTGTATGTATAATCAACAATATATATCTGCTTCCTACTTAATGGAGTACATTAGTATGTAAAGTCCACAATATAATCTTGCTTCCTATTTAATGTGATCACATTGGTATCTAAAATCCACGAAATTCCCTTGCTTCCTACTTGTTACATCGGTGTGAAAATTTGCTATCCTTGCTAGGACCCCTAAACCATTATGTTTACAAACACTAATTCTTGCTTACTAATATAGCCTGTTAGTTTCGAAACTAATTCCAGCCTACTAATCAGCGTGTTCGCTTCCTAGTGTGCTTTCTGCTTAATATGATCATAATTTAATGCGCATACCCTCAAATACAGTTATGTAAGAAGCAACAAGACAGACAGCAATGCACTAATGTGCAGCCCTGAAGTTCTAGCCTACTAATTTAACATGTTAGCCTCGAAACTAATTCTAGCCATCTCGCCTGCTAGTTTAGCCTGTTAGTTTCGAAACTAATTCTAGCCTTCTAATTTAGCCTGTTAGCTTGAAAACTAAATCTAGCCTATTAATTTAGCCTGCTAGCTGCCATTAAATAGTTTTAATGTGCGCTTCCTACTCACGGTGATCATAATGTAATGTGTGTGCCCTGAAATACCGTTATGTAGGAAGCAATACATAAACAGCAATGCGCTAATGTGCAGCCCTTAGGTTGGATGCTGCGTCACACTTAATGCCATTAACTGCCACTAAGTAGAAATCAATGTAATGTGTATCTCTGCTTCCTAAGCAATGTCACCACCTAGCTTCCACGATTAGGTTTATAAATGACACGCTTCCTTGCTTCGTGAGGTACATGGTTGCAGCACCCCGATACTCAACGCCGTTTTAATCCCAATTAATTTTCGTTACCAAGACATATTATGGCATTTTTTTTGATCCGTGGAATTCCGTGGTCTCCATTTATGAATACAATAGAATTGAGGACGTTTATTGTTTTCACCCCACTTGGCAGGACCCTTCAATATAGTAAATACTTCGTCAAGTGGATTTCATATCGTTGGGGTTGGCTTCATTGCACATTAGAAGACCCGTATGTCCGTCCCCACTTTCTCTTTGTCTGATAAGATCATCTCCGGTGAAGTAGTGAATAATGATGGAAAGGCAGTCATGCGAATTTCACGAATCCGACTGCGGGCAGTCAACCAGTAATAAAGAACAGAAATGTGGACAAATTGGCATGAATTGTACACGCTCGTACACTCCACACATTAAGTTGCTTTACTGTTTTATTGGCTTTCGTGCATTGGTGCGTCAGTTCCCTCTGGGTATACAATGGTTTTGCACACGAAATGCATGACAGAACTGGAACCTTATTGAAATCTGGCACTGGTGTTTTGGAACAGAAATATGTACAAGTTAATAACCTCTGCAAAACAGATATGCTGATATTAGTGCACCAACCTTACACGACATATACACCTTGCAAATTGCATCTTTTTACTCAGCTCACACAGCATACTCAAAGCCTGACTCAAAGCACGGGCAACGTCCCTCACACAACATGGTGTGTATTCATAAAACATACGAATCTTATATGTACGATCCACAGCAAATTTATTGATTGTGAGCATGTACTCGTCACACAAAATTGTTAACATTTCTAAGCTTTACCTGCTTTAAATTAAAAGTAAATTAATTAATGCATTAATCACAACATTACTTATAATGCTAGGAAATGAGGATTTGGTGTAAATGTATGGCCCATTAGAACACTTAAGAGTTTGGCAAGACTTTAAATAAATTCTGTCAAGCTTATTTGGAGTTGTCCTAGAACGACAAAATGAATCCAAGAAATCCTCTGATCGTACGAGCAGCTCTATACAACCGGTGACATAGAATCCATAAAAGAGCAACACACTTGCTCCTGTAAGGATGGACACCAGTGAAATAAAAACATTGAAATGAAAGCTTCTCAAAAATAAAAACAAACCGGAGACAATTAAAGAGAGGGTGATGCATAACAGGATGGGTGCTGCAATGCGAGTGGTGTCCACCATATGACTATGCAAAACTTCTTTGCTCCTATAGATGATTTGGATTTCGCGCATGTGGAATCTTATTCCTTCCCTGCTCCTGCAAATATTTCACACATTAGGAATAAGCCTTTGGTACGCAACATTGATTTAAGCACCACTGGGAGTGTGTAAGCCATTCTGACGTAGTGCGCATGTATATTGCTAAGATTGCCACCATGGTGTAAGCCGAGATACAATTTACAGCTGTGACATAAGCAACAATGATGGCAACCACAGGTGTCCCACCTGGGATTAAAAGGACGACCGGTTTCATAACAGACACAATTTTCATTTCACTGGCTGAAAGAAATAAGTAAGCCGCACAGCCGCATCCAATTGAAATGAAAGCAAACCCAGCAAACACAAGCACCAAAACTTTGTCCAAAATACGAGGAACCGTTGTCGAACGAAGAAATGCTCCTGCAAAATCAAATGTTTGCAAACTAAATCACAGGGGCGTGCATTAATCAAGGAAAAACTACACGTCTGCCTTTTATATGCTGATATTCCTTTAATTTTACCATTACCGTATAATAAATCCGCAGCCACAATGCGATTGTAGAGCAAAGCAACGTCATGAGGCTGTAGACAAAAAGTCAGCCGAAATGTGAGCCCAATTCCTAGCATTAAGCTAACACAGATCATGAGCATGATCTCTTCTAAAGGCAGATTTTGCAAGGTTAGCACAGGCCTTATACTCCAGATGAATATAACTGTTATAAGGCAAATGTCAAAAACTAGCATAAACTTCCATCTTGTGAACTTATAACCTGTCTGCATCCAGCGTTTCTTTTTCTTTGCCAACTCTTTTTTGATCGGAGGCATTGGACTAACCAACGTGTGATTCTTTTCGTCCCAGCCCCAAGGCGAAACGCCAAGGAAATGCCCAATGTTAATACTCAATCCGAATAGCTTGTAAACTGTGTTAGAAATCATCCTTCTTATAAATGGAATGCAAGAATGTATCTCAAAAGTAAAAGTTGAAGTTCTATCTTTTTACACGACTAGAATAACAACTCCTTGCACTTATACACAGTTCACACAATCCTCTCACAACACAGCTCTTGTTGCTATTTAAGTTAAGAAGCTATACTTAAACTTATTTATTATTCCTTGCTCTATTTGAGTGGTTGGGAATATTCATTTGCACGAAATGGATACCTTTTGGCAGAAATTGAAAATAAATATTTAATTTCTTCTTGCAACACTTACATTACTTGAGTAAATCTGCTTTGCCCTTGGCCCTTAATGTCATACGGCGCGGTGTAGCATCAAAATTTTATACTCTTCAATGTTTTGGAAATTAAGGACAACTGAAATAGAACCGAATCGATTTCCGTGATAATTGCGGTTGTCAATTTTTAACGTCACATTCATTAGTAAAGTATTTTGACGTCGAATTAGAGGATGAATTCTTAGTGTTTAAAAAATATCCGGTATGAAAGCCTAGGCACCTTCAGTCCACGCGGTTTGGCGCATAGTTGCAAAAGTGACTTATCGCTTCTTTAAAGTAATTAAAGCAGTTTCACTGGACTTCAGCGTGCCGATTTCCAACAACTTTGTATTTTTTTTAAATTGCATTAGACCCAACGTAAGCATTTGCGTTTTCAAGTTTCCCGCTGCAGTTTTATACGTACACACTAGAATTCCGAGCCGAAAAAACTTGAATTGGCTTTAAAATCTGGATTAAGGAAAAACTTGGCTTGGCCTAATAAAAATTTGGGTTATTGATAAATGGCTTGGCTTGGCGGCTGGTCTGCTTGAGGCATGATTTTATAATTTCATGGGCTTGGATTATAATGTAAACGGGACTTGAGTTTAACTGAATTAGCTTCCCACCTCACATTAATTGGACACAGTTTGTACATTTTTTCAGCGTAAAATATTCAAAGTGAAGAATTTTATTTGACTAGCGTTTATAAATTTTAATTCGGCTACGGAGGAACTTTGAACCTCGCTTCGCAGTACCGTAGCTTTTTGGTAGTTAAAAACTAAAGTTTCCCAAAATCCTTCCCGTTCTTTATAAGTGAAGGAATGATCATCGGGGTTAACGTGGATGCCAACGCAGTTTTTTTTGCGCCGGCTTTGGAAACATAACGTATGCACAGTAAAACGTTCGTCAAATCAGCCCAGGAGGAATGACGCATACACAAAGCATACGCCCTCATCACCTCTGCAGGATTCGGGTCAGATGTCCAGCTTTAAGCACCACCATCACGGCATTCAAGTAAGGGATTTTGTTGGTTTTAGCCATGGCCTCTCCTAAATATAGTTAGCTGCCCGCTTCAATTCGCGCCTGTTGACATTGACACCATGCATAGACTATGTCTGCCATGGACTTTCGGTTGGACACTTAATTTTGTTAATCCGATTTGTTACAATAATGCAGTTGATGCCTGGTACACATTACTCGTCACATTAATTCTTGCCTAATGCATTACTGAAAAAAGAATTAAATGAGTAGGCAATTAGAGCTTAACTTATGTATTGTTTACTTCCCACCGTCTTTGACTCCGATATCCAATTTCGTGGTGCACCAGCCACTGATGCTCGACTAGCGTCATTATCAAAATCCGCCAGGTTGCCGTGCAGATTAAATCCAGACACCAAGACGAGCGACATATTATGTACAATTATTTATCCCCATGGTGAGGATGTGCCAAGTGCCAACATTGGATTCTCCCGGAGGGGCTGCAAAAATAACTAATCAACGTCTGGAGCTAAGACCAAGTTTCTTCACTTCACGGTCAGGCGCCAGAATGAGAGGAAGAGCTCTTGCTGTGCGCCAACTGGTGTCAAGGACACGTTATGGAACAAATTCGTCAAGATGTTCTAAATCGGTTGGGGGAACCGAGCAAGAAACCGGTGGAAGTTGTTGAGGATGAGCATACTGAGGAGGAGGAGGCAGAAGCTGTTGCCGACGAAGAAGAAGTAGAGAAGTCCGAAACCGCAAATGGCAACGGAGTTAACGAGGAAGAAAATGAGGAGGACGCCAAACCAAGTGGCGAAGGCAGAAGGCTGCCAAGAAAACTCCGGCAAAAGCAGCCAAGGGGAAACGGGGTCGGCCGAGTGCAGCAGCTACTCCGGCGAAGAAAACTGAGAAGGCACAAAGTGAGGAAGACGAAGATGGGGAATATGAAGTAAAAATTTCAGAATTTTATTGAATTGTGTATAGTGTCAGAAAGAAAATATAGACAAAATACTAATCGCAGATTTGTATCCCGTTACGGTGTTTGTTTTGTTGATCAAATTTTTGCAGTGCGTGTCAGAGGTGGCAAGAGAGTTTTCTCTATTAAATGGAAGGAAATAGGTTAAACTCCTATGTTTCTCCGCAGACTACCTTAAGTTCGGTAGAGCGAGTGCTTCATTCCGCTTGGCTGTCACATATGAACGGCTCCTATAGTAAAATGTTGTGAAAAAAAGGGATTTGCGTGTGGGGAGTTTTTCTCACGTGAGACTTTAGCTCCCCACTAGTCTGACTGGGTTGGCGCTTCTCCCAGCTTAGATTTCACTTGCACTCCCCCTGTTGTACACTATAATCAGCTTCTCTGCACCCTCTTGTAAATTACCCTGTAAAATATGTACCATAGTTCCTTCCCCTCCCCATAGATCGCCTTCCCTGTCTGACCTGTTGATAAGTCAATGTGGCATCGGCATGGTAAATGTCCTATCCGTATTGTTACAGGGAATCAGACGTTAAACTAGTACACAACAACAACAACAACAACAAGGGGTACAGCGCTAAGAGCGCCACTTGGGAACCAGAGGAAAATCTGACTTGTCAAGCACTTTTGGATGAGTTCCTGTCTCGAAATCCCGAGGTGTGAAAGAATTTACTGTTTTCAGCTACTTTAGAGGGCGCGGGCGCTTTTAATGTTTTTTGTCTTGCTTAAATAACATTGATAAATTCTTGTGCTCTGCGAAAAAGTTCCCTCCTTCAATTAGTCATTCAGCTGGTGTTAAATGAAATTTGTTGAATAATTTGAAAACCTATAACCTAATAAGCCACCGCCTGCAGGTAATCAAATCAGTTCTAAGGCCCTCTAAAGTTCCAATTTCAGTACTGAGAGCTTGTTCTTGCTGAAATGGTCCGCATTGCAACACTCAATATACCAAACGAACTGAGAACTAAGCAAAAAATCTTCCTGGTCGCATATTAAATGCCCGCAAATTTCTGCTAATCTGTTTGCTTTAATGGCCCGTTTGATACAATTTTTATGTTATTCTTGCCGGAATTCGGACTATTATATTGGATGTGTTGCATAATTGTGAATTAGCTTCAATTAACTGTAACAGGACCCTGATTGAATTTGGACCAATTTAAGGTTAACTTTCCTATCTAGAAACCAAAGCAAGCCACTGACGAGGGATGTATCCAGGTTGTAACCTCCCGATTTGGCTGAAATTTTGTTCACATGTTACTCTTATATAGAAACTATGTTTCACAAAGTGTCCGTTCTCACTACTCAAATTTCGAATTTAGCCGAATTTTTGANGAAATTTGGCTCAAAATATTTTACATGGGGTGACCTGTGAAATCGAGATTTTTGTGGGTTAAACGCCTTCCTGTTTTTTCAGCTTTGCAGTTTGGACGGAATACAGACTTGCATGAAGGCCGAGGCCGGCCGAGAAAATCGGCGCCGCACGCCATGCTACTCTATGCATTGCGTCCAAACTGCAAAGCTGAAAAAACAGGACGGCGTATAACTTTAACGTATCACATTAATATGATTAATGTGAAATTGTATTTTAATCTAAATTTAAAATTTAGGTCAATTAAGTACTAAGTAGGCACGTTCGAATTAAATAATTATGCATGCACTCAATTAAAATTGCATTTTCAAATTAGATTTCGAATACAAATTAACTCAAACTTCCTATTGCTATTTGCCGACCGCCTGGGGGGTCAGCTGTAGGCGTCTTATCTCAACATAAAATCGCATTCAGTCACTGCGCATTGCGAGCCCGCAAACTACTGAACTTCGACGACGACGTCACGACTGCTGCTTTCGATTTTGAATTGAATTGGGAACCTTAATTATTTCTCAAAATAAGCAGAGTGCATGGCAGTACGCTGTACGCAGCTTTTATTGCGGCGGCTTCTTACGAAACCCCAAACAACGCATGCACGGCAAAACCTACGTCAACTGGGTGACATTTGACAGGAAAGTGCAAGTACATAGTTCAAAGCGTAGGTAGGTCTATTATATTATGACATTTTTGTCATATTAATTTTGATGATATTTAATTTCCAAATGTCCAAATTATGGCTGGGTGCCAAAAATAAATCCTAGCTAATCCCTACCACTACTCCCGTCTGAACTCACTAAACTACGTCACTGCTAATTGCGTCATTACTCATTAGAATAAATACCTATGGGTGTTCTCTACCCTAAAAATGAGAAGACAGCAAAACTCTGAGTTCGAGCATCAAAGTCCAAAACCCCAACACCCACCGGATTTATTAATTTCATATGTGTAATTAAAGGAGCACTTTAATATTAGGAAGGGGAACCACTATGGTTGTACGTTGTAATGAGGCTAATCGTAACATATTATTCAATAGTAAACAATTAAAAATTTCTCAAAAAGGCGAATTTCTGCTCGGATTGCCACGGGGCGGGGACAGCAACAGTCCCTGACCAGTTGTGATTGTGTTTAAATCTTTCGTCTTGGTGGCAGCTCTAGCCAAAAAGTCGAATTTATGCGCGGACTGCCACGGGGGTCTGAAATAGTTGAATGCGCTGTAGCATTTAGAAGTTATCGATTTTTTGTTAAACATGTCAAAACAAATCTTGTTAAGTTTAGCCTTAAGTTCGGGGTTCATGCTGTACATTTATTTTATTGTGCTCCTTATAAATGTTTGAATTGCTACTGAAGGAAAATTGATGCACCATAATCCAAAAACTGAGTGAAGTTATGTACAGTTGAGTACAAACTTATTTCTCAAAAACTAGGATAAGAGACTGAAAATAGTTTTCTCCCCACACTAACGATTATGTTAGATTAGGGTAGGGTCATACACCATCATGCCGCTCTTATAATTCTTGAATTGCATAAAACAGACTCACTTGACTCACCTTAAAATTGGACGCACACTGTAGAGAATGCTCACTAGCCATTATTCCCCTCAAAGCAATCAACACCTGTGAAGATGTGTATTGCTTTTCTGGCTCTTTTCTTAGAAGAGATTGTATACCTAAGTTCTATGCTCTTCTGTGACACATTATTCTCCCTGCAAAACGTAAAGCATTTTTCATTTAACAATATGTCGTATGCGGCA
>JAAXYW010003720.1:0-10869 GCA_036851895.1 Orthonychiurus folsomi | reverse complement strand
TTTTATACCAATGCTGTCCATATCATCCGGCTCCACAAATTTCCTTTCAATTTGTTCTACGACGTCCGGGTCAGAATATTCCGTTATGAATGAGGAATCCTTGACATCATCCTCATACTGGTCACATTCTTCTGCCTGTGGCCAATCACTTGTACCTTCAGCCATGTAACTCAAATAAACTTCAAAACTACGAGCACTACCAAACAAATATAAATATTCACGGCTCGGGCTTATAATTGAATCGGGCAAAAATCGGATTATTTCATGTGCCAAGTCCAACTTCTGTGTTGTGCAACATTCTCCATAGTGATATTCATAATGCACTCGAATCTATCACACCATCCTACATAAATATAGCCATGTCCACACCACATCTCGCGCAATGCCAAATTTTATCCAAGAGGTTGTATCAGAGGGGACTTTGGGGATAAAAATGCGTATTGAACAAAATTTTATTAAATTTTAGTAATTAAATTTTATTCAATAAACTGGGCGGCTGCTGGCAGGAAAAGTGAACACCCCTGTACTCTTAAATCAGTAAACTGAATTAAGTTATGTCCTTAGCCGATCGTTAATCAAATGACCACGTAATTTCTGGGTATTATTGCTTTAGCTTTAGCTTACAGAATCTTCAATCATATGGTTCCGAATTCCGGTTTAGCAGCGATTATGCAACAATAGTTAGTTAATGTGTAGAGCTACATAGAAGGCAAAATGCAAATATAAAAACACAAGCTAAATCAAGAATTTTGCTGGCAACAACGTTGCGGTGCTTTTGTCTTATCATCATGGCATAAGTTGACACCATCTTTTGCATTACATTTATTCCGGTGTGTTATTTCCAATTTGTTATTATTAGAAAACATATTATGATTATGCAACCATAGTACAACCCAATGAATATAATTCATTTATTCAAACAGTTTAGGAGCTGGGGTTTTGTGCATAATTTAGAATAAGATAAACTTCCAGTTTGACATTGAATATATACAAATTATACAGATCGAGCGAATTAATTTCGGTGCTGGTCTAATTAACAAAACGAAATCAAAGGAAATCATCATAGGAAAGCAGTATTTTTAGTCAGAATCGAATTCGCAGTACAACTGTTTGTATTGTGAGGCATTCGGTTGTACATTCAACTTTTGCAATTGGAATTTGAAGGAAAATAGCTTCCCGTGCTCTTCATCCTCTTCTTCGCCCATGCTTCCAGACGAAATGCTTTTCTGTGAATCTGTCAATTCAATCGGTTCGTATCTGTGCGCCTCTTCGCATGCGGTTAGAATAAGATTGAACGGACTGAACAGAAGATTTAAAAATCCAACGGAGCGGATCAGGTCCGGAAATCCAATTAGTCGCACTAATTGACCACCAATCAAAGGGCCTAAAGTTTTTGAATTTTAACATTATAATTCTGCCCACTTTTGTTTAAAAATAAGGTGTTCTTAGTTACCCAAAGCATAAGCCAATGCCACCGACGTTTGCGCAAGCGCATACACCGTTCCGTAGCCCACGTGGTGTTTCTCATCCGCTATCCAAGCAAGGAGTGGCATCAAAGAGGCGTCAACGATTCCGAGGCCGAGACCAAGAATGAAATGTGGAACTGCTAATTGCCAAACGCTTTTTGCAAGTGGAAGCTATTGCAAAAAAATCAACAATGATGATTTATTACCAATCAATTGTAATAATTGCCCAAATAGCAATACCAGAAAACAGGCGAGTCCAATTCCTCCCATTGAAATCAGCGATGTTTTCCATCGCCCAATTCGCAAAGCAAATGGTCCGAAGAAACTAGTACCCAAAAAATACCCCAAGCTATCCGGTACAAAAACTAGTCCCAATTGCCACTCCTGGGTCAAAAGAGATATACATTAATTAATGCTAATTCTATAATTAGACATCACGCCATGGCTTACCGGAGGATCAATATTTTCTATTAGCCATACGGGCAATGTTGGCTCCAATACAGACATGGCAGTTGTTGAGAACCAAATTGCTACAAAAATGACAAGAATGGATTTATCCCGGAGGAGTGATCGACAAGTTCCGGTTTGAAATTCTAGCACATTTGTGCCGCCGATCTCATTTCCCATCAATCGTAGACGTTCACACGAATCTCGAAAAGAGCTTGAATTATTCAGACGCAGTTTGGATGCAAAATATCCTAGAGCCAAGTGTAAAATAGTAAGTATGTGTTCTATAATAGTGTAAAATTCTCAATTTATTACCTGTATTTAAGAGAGCCAACGCGGAAATAACTAGGAATGGTGTACTCCTTCCCACAAAGGCGTAAGAAAGTCCACCAAACGGGTAGCCAATCAAAACGCCGAGTGCAGCCGCCCCAAGTACTCGTCCTAAAATTTTGGTGCGTTCCGAGTCCTTTTGGAAAATCTCAGCCACGAGAGCCATTGCAGAAATTATAATCAATGAGGACGCGAGTCCATGGCAAGTACGTGCGATTAAAAACAGAATGTAGGAATCCGCGAAACCAAAAGCTGTTGAATTTGAATACAGGGTTACGGATTATGCGGTTTATGGTTAAAATATCCTGAAAAAAACCAACTCACCCAATGAACAAAGACAAAGGATGGAATTTCCAATGCAGAGCGGAAGTTTGCATCCCATTCGAATGACGAGTGTTCCAACGATTGGATTACATAAAAGCTGCATCAGGGCCTACACCAATATGATTTGCATCAGAAATGCGAATGTTAGTTATTTGAAGGAATCTTGAGATATAACATGGCAAAATCTTCTTTGTGGAGTATTTTCTTTCACAAGTCATATTGAATGTGTCTTCTTTAAATAAAATGGCAATAACACTTAGCTTAGACTTGCAAAAGGTATTACTATTACCTTTGTGGATAATAATAGCCCAAGTTTTGAATCCTCATCTAGCATTTGAAGGTGGAATAATTCCCTGGTGCATTTCTCGTTGTCGGTGCCATCCCCGCGAAGTAGTTTGTGTTCCAATGCACGATGCGAGTTAGAAGAGTTTAAAATATCAGCACTTTGTGAAGGGCTAGCAATTTTTTCTCGTAGTAATTCCGGGAGGATTGGGACTGGAACAATATATGCATTTAAATAATTAAATACAGACCAACGTCAGAAACTATACATACAGAAGCGCTTTACATTAGCAAGTTATTTGTCCCACGAAAAATTATTCACGTCTAGAATTCTAAACCGTTAAACCTTTAGAATTGCTTGTAAAGTCCTCGCATTCTGAGATAATTTTGTAATATGAGAATTAGGATAGAAAAACTGAATAATAAAACTCACCCACAATTGTAAGCAACAAGTTATCACAGAGAACGCTTAAAAATACAACTGTGATTAAAGCAAGGAAGGATTCCATTGTAATCTCGGACGAATTCCAAAGCGGAGTGAAACAAGTTTTCTCCAAGACCCGGGTATTTTACGTAACGTCTTCGTTGATCAGAAATCTGTTGCTTCACAACTGTCCTCCAAACTATGGACAAGAAAGGCATGAGTGTCTTTCCCCGATAAGCGTCGTTTTATATGAGAATTTTTTGCTATACAGTGAAAGCCACTTGCCAATGAATTACAAATTTATTTGCCTGAATGAACGAAGTTCACGGTATTACGCTTCAGTAGATTTGAAAATTGCAATTTTATGCTTGAGATGTGCTCGAAGTGTTTCAAGGGAATCCCGCAAATCATGTTAATATGGAAATTGAGGGACGCTGTTACAAATTGTTTTAATTGACATTTAAATAGTCCAAAAATTGTGAGTTACGGGCTGAATTCCATGTTTTAACATTTGTTTTAAAAATACCTTCCCCGAAACCATTCAATTTTAATTTTTTTAAAAATTGTAATTTAATTTCCAATAGCTGCGGCTTACATAACATGTTTCATACATGTATTTTATTGTTTACCCATTACTATGCGCTAAAATTTTAGAACTCCGGCAGCCGGCAATCATGCACTAGTCAAAACCCATTGTCTAAAATCCAACACAGGTATTTGCATAACCAGCGGAGACAGAAAGCTTTGTTTCCATGGCTATTAATTGGCTAACAAACTTAGAATTGCAAATCGGGACAATTNTGGCTAACAAACTTAGAATTGCAAATCGGGACAATTTATGATAAAATACAAAAAGAATCAGTACCTTTAACACGTGGTTGCTATGGCTAACCAAAATTTCCAAACAAACACGGACCACGTCGAACTATGATTTGGAATGGACGAATGTGCCTAGTCCTTGCCGTAGAACGAGCTGTTGTGAGTCTGCGATTGTACCACGCTGCTACATTCAATTTGTTTTGCAAATTAATTCGCGATTATAAAAAAATAATTCAAAATGGCGCCAGTGCCAAAAGTTGCTAGTGGAGAGGAATCACTCAATACTCCAACCTCCGCTTCGGCGCCATTGCAGCGTTGGGATTTGCTTCGACAAGCCCTTACTCAACACAGCACTCCAAATCCTGAAGAATGTCCAGCTTCCAAACGACTGTTCACAATGTATCCGAATATACTGGAAGTTATTTGTGAAAATGACGCAGCGGGCTTTACACATATTCAGATGCAATCGGTAACGCGGAAATGTAATCTAAAAGTCCTCTCAAATCAGAAAGCACAAAATTTTGGCAATTTGGAGGAACTGGCTTCATATGATCGGACTGGAAGGATTTGCGTTTGGCCGGCCGAACAAATTGCAGCATATTGGTGCCTGAAAAATGTGGAACTATTTAGAAGTTCTTCAGTGCTTGAATTGGGTGGAGGATTCCATTGTTTAGCTGCCCTGACTATTGCAAAGTCAATTAAAGGTAACTTCTTAAGAACTATTCAGAAAAATTTTGAATAATGCCACTACGTAATATGTGAACGAGCCCTACTAGAATAAAAAACATATCAATATCCTGCTGATTCCTAAGGTACTATTACTTAATTCAACATTATTAATTCTATTTAATGTTTGACAGTTAATCAAGTGGTGTTGAGTGACGGCGATGTCACTAATCAGAGATCTCTGGTCGAGACGGTGATGCAAAACAACTTCCCGCTTTCCACACACATTTCAACTGCAACACTTCGATGGGATCAATTTGACATCACCACCCATGAACATTTTCTGCACGAGTTTGATTATGTGATAGGATGTGATTTGCTCTATGATGACAACGCGTTTGATTTTCCGTTTATGTTGGATACAATTGCGCATGTGCTCCGACCTGGAGGAGTCTTCATGCTATTCAATCCTACTCGTGGTCACCTTTTGAATAACTTTTGTGTCTTGGCAGAGGACAGTGGACTGTTTGAAAGCGTAGAGATGACATCGAACTATGTACAAGAATATTACGCGTCTTGCAAATCAAGTTGAGATTGAAAATTACGGATTTAAACGTGACTGGCATTATCCGTTGAAGGTCGTGCTGAAGGCTTCTTCCTGAGCTACTGGTTGTTGTTTTGGGTTAAAACGGGCTGATGTTTAAGGTTGTATTCTGTACTTTTGTTCTGATTGTACAATGGGATTATCTTTGCTAATAAAATTGTTTAGCCTCAGGTTTGACTTTTCATGATGTTCAGTACCCTGCTTTACTATAAGCTAATTTAATTTCTGAGATAATGTGGTTACGTGTTACACATATTGTTATTTGCAGATGATATGGTGTTACTTGCTCCCACGGCTCGCGCACTCCAACTAAAAATTAACGTATTTTCAAAAATACTTTGAAGCGTTGGGCCTAGTTGTGAGTTTAGAAAAGACAAAAGTAATGATTTTTAAAAGACATGACCGTAAATGTAAGAAGCACTATCCATTTCACTATGGCGAAAATAGGTTAGAGGTTGTGGATAGATACGTGTACTTGGGGGTCCTTTTTTGAGCTCGGGTCTGTTTAGAAAAGCAGCCGACCAATTTAAAATTAATGGTTAGTGCTTTGAGAACTATATGGAACACGTTTAAAAAGGGAAAAGTCGGAGGTTCACAAGAGATTATTTGACTCAATTGTGGCATCGGTGAGTTTTGTGTTTGGGGGCAAAGGTACACCGACATTATTGAACAGGTTCAAACAAGGTTCTTAAAACGGCTTTTAGGTGTGGATAAAAGAGTTGCCAATTATGTGATTAGACTGGGATTTAATGCTGTCAAGTTAGAGATAAGAATTATTGAGCAGACTATGAATTACCTAATTAAGCTACAATTGATGAAAGAGGACCGGTTGCACGCTATTATTAGAACACCACGACGAAAGTGACTCACGATATAACTGGGCAAATAACCAGAGAAAAATATTTTTTGCAAGTGACTTCGCCCACTTGTGGGGCTCGGTGGACCCTCAACAGATCATTGAGTATAAGCCTAGAATTATGGAGAATTTAACTAAGTTCCTAAGACATAACTACTGCTTGCGTGTGGATCGATCAAATTTCTATAGCTATTACGTAAATATAATATATATCGAGGGTTGCAACTTACATAAATTGTGACCTCCCTTTGAGTAAAATACGCATTATTACACAATGTCGACTAAACAATAGAATGTTCATAACCAAGGCGGGGTATGAAATGTTTTTAGCTTAGAACCCTTTTAAGGGTTCTAGGGTTTTTATATGGGCCTTACTAGGGTTTTCTGGACCCTAACCCGTACCCTATTTCCTGCTCGAACCCATACCCCCGTTGTGATTGCCATGTTAGCCAATCAACTAAGTGTTTTAATTGTTACACATGAATGCCTTGGTAGAACACTTTAATGAATAAATCAAATCAAATCAAATCAAATCTAAACCCAAACCCTCTTTTTAAAACGCGAACCGAACCCGAACCCAAACCCCATTAATTTTAATTTTAAAAAACCGAACCCGATCCTATACCCAATCAAACACATACAACACTATCTTATATACTTCATTAGCAAAAGCATTACTTCATAATTTCATTGGATATTAGCGGCTAATAAGTCATCCATTCGATCGTGGTTTCTCTTGTAAGTAGCATATCTTGGAACATATGTCAAGAATTGCACATCCTCATTGTCCTCTGGTTCTTGACTTTCAATACCGGCGTGCATGACTTCTTCATAAGACGGTGGCGCTGGAAAATTATAAGACAATCTAGTTTTGCTTAATTTAACAATAATAATCGCAATCGATGCACAAGTCTGTTTAAGAGCTTACGTAAGTCAGGATAACCCAAAGCTGACGGCTCAAAGAAAGGATTATACGATGGCTGAATTTGTACAGGAAGCTCGTTAACTTCTGCTTCATCAGAATGTGCAGCGCAAATTTTGTTGGTCGTCTGAGGCATCAATTCTTGAAAATTTCTGCGAAAAGGTATTGTTCCAACTACTATTGGAAATGTTCTTAATATTTTGCTTCCGCCAGGTACTTTTAGTGTAACCTAATAGAGTTTCCAGCAATATTAAACTTCTCAGAAGCTTGGCGCATAATGCGAGATTTTAGAAATTTACCTTGAGTTCATACTTCAGGTTAATAATGCCACATCCAGCTAAATCTGTTGGAGGAACGGGTGGAATCTGGAAATTGTCGTAATCTATCCAATATACTTGCTGCTCGGGCTCAACATCAGGACCCTTTTGCTCGAAAATGGTGTGACTCGATACCTTGGTTTTGTGATTACTTTTGTAAATGGTGTTCTGCAATTTAATTGGTCAATCAGTAATCAACAATTCTGGAGTATAGGAATACCTGCATCTATATATTAGCTAGCTGTGACTTACCATAATGAGTTTGACACTCGCACCAGGGATCTTCTGTTTGCCCAAATTTTTGATTTCTGCAACAATTGGGATTACCTCCCCGGGGACAAACCCTGATCTATCAACTCTAAATTTAAATACAACTGAGCCACGTTTTACCAAACCATACAACCCATAAACCTTAGCCTCCTCCTGCATTTCTAGCAGAGTATTTGCACCTGGATAAATGTTCAGATCTTGTACACCGTTAACTGTAAATAACATTTTTAAACTTTCGTCAAATTTCCAATCTTTCCTGACAGTTGCTTCCAAGTAATACTGCACAAAGCCATGATTGCCTCGAAAGGAAGACGGTATTCCGGTCGGAAGTAAAAATTCAAATGGGTAAACGTGAGTCCCGGCAGGCAAGGTCAGCTCTGGCCCTTCTGTGAGAAAAAAGTGCATCCTTTAGCAGAACTTTGAAAATCGTCGGGGGTATGTAAATAATTCAAATTGTTAACACCATTTATTTACCATTTTGACCTAACACAAAAGTGGAATTGGCAAAATAGTCTTCTTTCGAGCGATGTGTGCTCAAATTTATTTTGTTGTTCCGATAATGGTTATAATGGTTAAGCCCGTTATGCTGTGTCCAGCGAACCTTTCCTTTGCCAATGCATTTTAGAAAAATGCCTGGAATTTAAAATTGCGCATTTAAAGCAGACATATCTCAGTCATATTTTCGTGTATTTTTGGCAAAATAGTCTTCTTTCGAGCGATGTGTGCTCAAATTTATTTTGTTGTTCCAATAATGGTTATGGTGTGGGTTATGCAGTGGGTTATGCAGTGGGTTATGCTGTGTCCAGCGAACCTTTCCTTTGCCAATGCATTTTAGAAAAATGCCTGGAATTTAAAATTGCGCATTTAAAGCAGACATATCTCAGTCATATTTTCGTGTATTTATTCTCGCAATTCAAATGTGTAATTCATACCTGTTGTTTTCTTCTTGTGGGTCAGTTCCAGAACTATTTGACCCGATACGGTTTGTTCCAGCAAAATACGAATGGGACGGGTTATCCAACACAATTCCGATAACCATTTTTAAAACGAAAAATAGTGCTCACAGTTTAGATTTTTGCAATTGTCTTTCATGAGTTTTAGCAACAAACTACAGATAAGTTGAATCATGAATCAAAGAACTAGGTACTACAATACATTTTGTGGGGGCATTCAAATCTCCATCGCGTATACTCAGAAGCAAACAATAGATTGTGGCAGGGATTGGTGATAATGAATTGCAAAACACCTACGCTTTTTGAAGAACTTGATAAAATAACACGGACTTTTGTAGCGTACTGCGAGTGCATTATATGCCTTTATATGGATGGATATGGAATCATTATAGAAACAGATGTGAAAGTATAAAAGTAAGCGGTCTCAAAATGAAAGTGAGCTGATAAAGTGGTAGATGAATTATCAGTCGCACTGAATGATAGACATATAATTTTTTTTATGTGAGTAGCACAGTACGAATCCAAACATGTATCAATGTACCATGAAGTTTATATCTACGTGTTATTTTTCCGCGGAATAGGATTCGTCAGTGCTCTTGATTGTTTAGAAATCTCCTAACCATAATCAGAGAATGAGATCATGCTGTCAAATTTCAAATGTTGTCAATACACTTTTCTAACTATACGGATCTACATATGCCTTCATGAAATGAATAATGTCATTTGTTTAATTATTCCCCTATCGTTTATTGAACAGCACGCCTGCCAGTGTTCGTAAGCGTAAGATAACTCACCGATAAATATAGAGTTGGAATCAGAATGGAGCTATGAAATAGTTAAGCCTTATGAGTACTTATAAGATACATCAAAGAATCTGACTTTCAAGCCTTTATATGGCCATGAAAAGCTAATGTAAATTTAATAAACCGCTAAAAAATGTATAGAATGTCAAATTTGGTTAAAATTCAACAAGCCTGGTAACTTAATTGTCATTTCAACAACAATAATTCATTGTCCTCCACAAGAAAATCTAGCGCGGTGTTTCACCACCCTCTTTCCCGTTTACGATTCCCTCATAAGATGGCATAGCTAGAATATTTGTCAGCCAATTAAATCATGAACTCTTTGTTCCGGAGCTTCCACAAACAAGAGCAAGACAGGATACCGCAAGGCATACACCTCGAACGAAGGATACCGAATTGGTGCAGATGGTGGCGGCGCAGATGGCTCTGTTTCTTCTGATTGCGCTACACAATGCATTCATCACCGGTGTCGATTCTTGAAGGTTTCCATGTAGTGGTTTCGTCCCAACAACTATTGAAAATCTTTCAGAATCTTGCTTCCGCCAGGCTATTCAAGTTTTACTTTAAATGATTTATGAGAATATTGAACTTGCGCATAACGCAAGGTATTTAAACTAAATAGTATTTTGTAAATACTTTCAGTTGATAGTTGAGGTTAATAATTGCACACCGAGCTAAGTCTGTTGGAGGAACTGCTGGAATCTTGAAAGTTGAAACACTCATGATCAGTCCAAACTGCTTGATCCTGGGGATTAATATGCGTGGACTCTTTTGCTTGAAAATTGTCTCGCTTAGACGGTTTAGTTTTGTGCAGGTAAATTGTGTTCTGCAGTTGAATTATAATAGAAACCACAAACGTAATATTTTCTGGCTTAATTTTGGCACATTTGTTAATTACATACTCTAATCAGTTTCACACTTACACCAGGAAACTTCTGAGTCCTGAGTCCTCCTGATTGTCCGAATTTTTTATTATATCAATGGGGATTACATTCCCAGGAGCAAAGTGTGATCTGTTAATTCGAAACTTAAAGCTTACTGAGCCCAGCTTTAATAAAAAAATATTTAGCTTCTTCTCCAGCATTTCTATCGGAATATTTGCGCCTGGACATGTGTTCATGTCTAGAATTCCATTGAATATCTATAAACAAGTGTTTCAAAGTCTGATCCAATTTCCAATTTTTACAATTACTTTTAAGTAGTTCACTGCACGTAGCCATGTTTGCCTTTAAAAGAAGACGGTATACATTGGTCAGAAAGTAGGATTATATCGCCCACGAATAGAAAGCTATTGCGTCTGTCACGTTCCATTATTTGGCATGGCGGGGGAGGGTCCTGCTGTAGAGAGAGGAGCAAAGGGGTGAGGGGTACACCCTGCGTACATGT
>JAAXYW010003719.1:0-10871 GCA_036851895.1 Orthonychiurus folsomi | reverse complement strand
AGCAAAACATGCAACTGGTTTGATCATTATTGGCTAAATAAATAATCTGTGCCGGCTAACTGAATCACTTTGTTTACATTTAGGATTGCGGCAAAGTGTTCACAAGGAAGGACAACTTAACCAGACACAAAAAAAGTGCCCATGACAAGAAATCTAAGCCTGCATGCCAATTTTGCCAAAAACCGTGAGTATAGAAATAGCAATTGAAGAAATGAAACGCATTCAAGGTAAATGATTCTATTAATTATAATTGTTTTATATGTAGCCTTTCAAGAAAAGACGCCGTGAATAGACATCAAGCTTCTTGTTCTGAAAATCCGTTGAGGCCAAGGGGAGTAGGAGTCGTTGGCGAGGCAGGGCTGGGGATCAAGTTATTCAAGCAAGACTAATCACTAAATGCCAATGCAATGAGTGGTAATCATTACATCGGACACATTACTGCCATGCATCACTCAAAGGATTCTAAATGTTGTGCCCACAACGTAGTACATGAAAGAACCGTGTTTGGAGGAATTCAATAATCGTAAAAAGTAGCGTGAAAGCGAACTTTTCCAAGCTCTGAAGTAGAAACTGAGCTTTGTTGTGATTAAATACTCTTGAATGATTATTTATTTAATTAACTGCCAATTACCTGTGATTCATATGTTTAATGAATGCGAACAAGTCAATGACGCTTAATCATGAAATGATATATTTGTAATTTTGTAAATCTAATTTAATTGATGGCAAATTAATTTTTTTTTTAAAAAAAAACCTTGAACATTGAAGAAATAATTTATTGTAGGAATTTGTTTGTAATTTGTTGTCATGAAACGTGTTTCCGAGCATTGCATGAACAGTCCAGTCAAATCAACTGAATTCTTTTTAAACTTAGTGTGCTGAAAAAGCATTATAGAGATAAAACCTCAATGAATTTTGCTTATTTGAACGAATTTTTTTAGTCTGGCCTATCTGTCAGAATATTAGTATTCTAAATGATTGCTTTTAGTTGGAGTCGAGTATAAGATTAGATTTAACGTATTTTTCTTTGCACTGAACAAAAAGAGGTTTTGCCTGAAATGGTTACTGGCATGTTTAATCTCATAAATGACTGTAGAGGCAACTACATTGTTTAAGTAAATTTACACATAAGAATCCGACTCGCAGTCGTCTCCGTCGCATCCTCCATCCAGTGAGTATTTTTTAGTATGTGGAAATTTTCTCAAATACCCAGCAAAATAATTAACGAGGAATTCAAAATTTGGTCGCTCGTCTGGTTCTGGATTCCAACAGCGGAGCATTTCACTGAAACTTGATATTGAACAGGCCGCATTAAAGAAATCTCTACTAAAACCAGAATTCTTATAAATGATATTTTTCGGACTTACATGTCTTCAGATACGTATTTCGGTTGCGTCAGTCTGAGATTGTTTTCCAATTTCTCTACAAAGTCTGGTGCCCAACCTAAACCTGGGTAGGGCACATCACCAAGGCTGAACACTTCCCACATAGTAATTCCAAATGACCAGACTGCAATGAATTACGTAATGTTAACATACAAAATGATAGGATTACCAATTGGTTATAATAAACCCGGACCATCAGATTTTGATGAAAATGTAAAAGACCGCAAAGACTCAATTGCCATCCATCTCCAAGGAAGAGGATCCTGCAGGTTTCACATTAGTTCAGAATCATGCGATAAATTCATAATGTACATTGCCAATTTAACTAATGACAGCCTTTGAACATACCCGCCGATTTGTTTTCTGATATATTCCGCTGTTAAATAATTGTCTGGCAAGACCAAAATCTGTAATTTTTATATTTTCACGATTGAGCAGAAGTACATTTCTCGTCGCAAGATCACCGTGAATCACCTGCAGTCATTCGTTAGTCGAATTAAATTGTAATGCACATTAAGATGACGATCGTATTACATTATGCATTTTTTCCAAGTTGCAAATTGAAATTACTTTTTTACTCTCCAAATATGCCATCCCACTCGCAATTTGAAACACCCACAAAACAAGATCCGCCGTGAATATTGTATCAGAGGATAATACAACATTGCTATACGTACTGTGTTGGACAAATTAAATTGCACTTCGAGACTGCAATTAAGTTTTACTACTCCAATAATTGGAGTAGTAAAACTTGTTCATAATAGTTATTATTATGAAACATTACACTGGGTTAATGATGTCCCCTTGGTGGGATATTTGGTTCACAAAATCGTTATGACTTCGCAGAAAGTTTTCAAGACTTCCAAGTGGACAGAGTTCCACAAAAATGTATGCCAAACCTACGCACATTCATAGAAGTAAATACAATTGACAGTAACACAGCAAATCCAAAGTCTTCCACGTAGTCCTACCGCTTCTCAGCTCCTCTGTATTTGCTCCAATTAAGTTAATTATATTTTTGTGCCCATTTACGTAAATCATGACTTTCAATTCAGATAGAAGTGCTAACAGATTTGCTTTTTCTGAACGAACATTGGGGTTGATTGTTTTGACTGCAATTGGCATGTGCTTGTGAAGTCCTTTGAAGACAATTCCAAATTGTCCAAATCCAAGCACAGAACTGGTATCTGCATTTTCAATATAGAGTAATGCCATATTTATATTTAGCATGCCGTATTTAGGTTGAATATTGCTAATTCACTTACCGATCTGGTACTCGTTGGAGGAGATTTCAATTTTACTGTTGTATGGTCCATAATGCAATTCCTGCATTGGGTGCAGTAATTTGTCAATTGCACAGTAAGCTTTACCGTTTTTAAATTCTTCAATTTCTTCGTCGGTCAAGTTAATCTGTAAGTTCCATTCATTAAAAAGCGTGCATGTTGTATAGTGCTACTAATGTTTCACTTTTTTTCGGTGTAAGTATCTGAAGAATCCGTAGGAAGTCAGAATGGTGACAACAATGACGAGCACAATTATTCCAATTGCGTATTCAAGGCGAGCTGAGACTAAAAAACTATATATTTTGCATTATCCATTCAAAACTTCACAACATGCAAAATACGACATGCACCTGTTAAGTTAGCAGTCTTCAGCAGCACCTTCACGACGAACTGCTTATATGTCGACCGTTCCGCTCGACCATAGTTGTGTGTGGCTCTGCAGGAATAATTAGAATCCTTGACTACATTAAAGAGCTTTAAAGTTGTGGAATAATTTGTTTCCTGGATGTCGTAATTCTTTTGGCCTACAAAACCAATATGAGTTTCTTTCGGTAAAACCTGCGTTAGAGAATTTAAAAAATTATGTGCTCTTATTAATAATATTCTATTAGTCAACGAATTTTTAAGTCAATAAATAATTAATGCACAAACCTTGCCAAAACGACCTTCTACCTTAAGCCAGGCAAAAGTCACTGGATGGACATTTGTTTCCGCCAAACTGCAATCAAATGAGACCGATCCATGTTCCGGAACAGTTATTTTCTCCGTTTTGAGCTCATCGGTCAATTTTGGATAGTCTAGAAGTACACACAATTACACAATAGAGAAAAAAATGCGTTCAATAATTAATAATTTGTTGAAACGCAAGCACGACTGCTACATCAATGAGTGCAATTCTCACGAAAAGACTGTATAGTAACATCGACGGAAACATCTTCCCATTTGTAGGAATTCCAAACTGGAGCAAAGCATATAATTTGTGTAATATTAATTGAATTGAGTCGAAACGTTGTCTCCGCATCGTAAGCATGTCCTTCCGCCAAATATGATTCTGCAATTGCACTTGATTCTGGCGAGCAATAAAACCATGTATTTAAATCACAACTATGTAATATTTTTAAGTTAGAAACTCTTAACCGGTGATTGCAAGAGTGCCGTTCTCAAAAAGTAAACCCATTCGGAAACCCTTTGAAAAATACGAAGCCGAACCAGTGCAGTGTACAGAAATCAATTCACGTTCAAAAAGGCTTCCATTCGCAACCCGAAGTTTCAACACTTTATGAACTTGTGGCTTTTCATTGTTGTTGATATCTACAATTTAAACTATATATTGTCCACACATGTATTTTGAAGTTCAGCAAAGTAATTTTTACAATAAGAAGGTGGGTCTTCCAAGGTTGCAAATACAGCTCTTGCAACAGATAATTCTCCATATTGACAAATTATTGCCCCAGGCCCCAATATTGGTTTTGCTTGAAAGTTTTGTAGTTGAAATTCCAAAATACGGACAAAACTATATGACAAACTGTTGGCACAGTTATCCTATACAATCAACAAATATTAGTTCGAGTATTATTGTTGCAATTTATGTTTTTCATGTTATTACATTTTGAATGATTGCATCACACTCGTCACTATTTTTGCATGGAACAGCTCTGGAGACAAGATTTGCGCTTGCGACCGCAATCCTGTCACTGGAACAGCCAAATTTACGCCATTTTCCATCAAAATGAAGAGTCAACGTGCAGTCCGTATTAGCACCAAAACGAGCATTTGTATTATTAGTTACCATACCTGCATATAGAACAAAAAACTGGTTTATATTTTAAGGATATTTTAATGAGTATCTATGTAAGATAAAATTTGTACTCTTCATAAGTTCGATGTTGGTAAACAATTCACTGGAATTGCGAGCGGAGCGCAAATCGACTAAAGTGGATTTGGGATGTAGGACTGAAATGGATTGATGTCTTTCTTGAAGTCCAGAGGCGTGGGTGCAGGTTAGGCTAATAAGCATCTGCTGAATGGTTGGATTCTTGAATGTCAGAGTTAATTCTGAAAAGTATCTGTACGTTGATTTATCATTTATATTTTCGGCTTTTCGGATTTTGTTAATAACTAGTCTACTGACATCTGCGTCTGCCAACTTAAACATTAAAAAATCATATTAGACATAAATATGTTTATTCAAGTATGAAGTTTGTGATAAACTCTTCGAACCGGGTTTGATAAAAATGTCCACTTGTTGGGATATTTTGAGTTGCACTCTAGAATTATTTGATCAAAATCAAAACGCCCGGTAGAAGTGCCAGTTGTATTAATGTGGCCAGTAATATTTCCCTTGAATTTGAGCTTAACTGAAACTGAAGGAGGTAATTCATATTCAAAACTTCCACAAATAAATAAAATCCGGATATAAAAAACTGCTTGGGCGCATTTCATCTTTCACTCCAGCAAGGTACGTGCTTCGTAGTTTGTGCTTGATTTCTGAACTCACTGTTTCTGAAAACTGACCAGACTAAGTGAAGTTGGCCTAGCAAAGGAATTGAAATAAGGAAAACCACAACGGATTTATTATGAGATTGTAAAATTCCTATAACTTTGCTTGATTTATGACTTTAGGAACAGGAAGCACAAGTTGAGACCAAAAAAGAAGTACAATAATTCTGCTTTGTATTAAGCAATTTGTTCAACTATATTTAAATCTAAAAGTGATGTACATAATTTACAATAAAGAAAGTATTTTACTTTACAAAAAGAATAGTGTCTCGTTTGAATCTCACATTAATCACAACCGTGATGTATTCCCCTAGAGTAAACATGGAATACACAAAATCCGAACAAATTCTGATCATGTAAAATGTATCCAGTCATCATAAAAGCAATAAAAAACAATTGAAGTAAAATTAGAATGCCAATATGTCTATAATAAGCATTCACATCATCAGAAAAAAGTTGAATCGTCTTCTTCCTCTTTAAGAATCGTGTACAATATTGTACAACTTCCGCTGCGAATGTCAAGCAAATAAAGATCCGAAAGAAGAAGGAATGCTCACTCGCATCACAGTCCAATGAAAAAGCCGGGATCATAATCAAACTAATAATTTCTAACGTATCTAGAAGGTACGCGAACCCCAGGAAGATTTTATTTAAGATCCGAAAGAAGAAGGAATGCTCACTCGCATCACAGTCCAATGAAAAAGCCGGGATCATAATCAAACTAATAATTTCTAACGTATCTAGAAGGTACGCAAACCCCAAGAAGATTTTATTGAACCAATTGTCTTCATACCAGGTAACATAGAGGCGGTGGAGGAAATGGTTCGAGAGCAAACGTGCAATGAAGGCGGCTGCAGATGTTCTAATTTGTAAATAAAAAAATTTAATTTTGACCTGTTATTATTAATTGAGAAAAAATATAATTTACAGTGTCCAGAGGAATTTTCCAACCCGAAATGAAGACATGGACCTTGAGAGGGAAGGTAAAACGTTAAACGGGTAATGCTCAATTGAGCGTCCGGATTCATCTACTAGATTGCAAACTTCACTTGTTGCTTCTTTTAAAATTGTAGGCCAGGGCCCATCCAACTCCCAAAAACATAGTCAACCAGATAGATCGCTCCAGCCACCCAAATAACCAACCAAAATCCAATTCAACTGTGTAATGGAATTTGGTGACTTAAATTTTAGGTGTACATTTTAAATGATGTATTTTACCGTTAATATTAAGTTCGCTCTCTTCCTTGTCATGTTCTTTTTTCAGCGGAGTTGTTGCTACCGTACCATTTTTGCTCTCATTTCCAGTCGCCGGGTCTTCAGCACCGGATTGTCGCTTTTCTAAAATAAGGTAAGCTCATGGTTGTTTTGGAAGTGTAATTATTCGTATGGCAGTCATGACTTACCACATCGTACCTCGTCAAGGTCTTCGCCTTTTTTCCTATGATTCTTGAATAGTGGATATCTAACAGTGTCAGGAGTCTTGCGAGCCAAGGATGGTGTTGAAATATTCGGATCTGTCGGATCAAATTTTTTTAAAGGATTTTTTCTTTTACCCGTAGCATCAACATCACTCATATTCAAAACTTGATTTAATGCAAGGTGGGTAAACAATAAATATATTTATAAATATTTATTGTTTACCCACTCTTGATTTAATGTACATTACACTCACCACTTCTCCGTGCATGCGGAGTCAATTCAATTGTTATTGATCCTTCCCTGTGGCGCGGAAGGGCACGGATTTCAGGAAGCAGTCTTGAATTAACTTTGTACTTAAACATTGTGCATATACAAAATGTGCAGTACAAATCCAACACACTAGCCTAATAAATTAGAGAGCAAAAGCTTACATAGTAAAATGAAACGGGCAGCTATAAATGAACAAGTCGTCAGGTGAAATTTAATCTTATCATCTGTTGTAAAGGATATCCGCTGTTCTTCTGCAATGCGTGAGTAGGACAAAATTTCTGATTAGTTCACACTCATGGATGGATTGCTTGCAGAGCTCTGGGTTACTGCATCTGTCCTCGCCTCTGACATGACCTAGTTGATATCTTTGTAGGGCAGGGACAATTCGCCATGGAATTTTGTTTCGGATCAATTTTTAATTTCTTTTGAATTATGGCGTACTAAGCTAGTCGCCATTCTTGCGGCTTGTAGTTGCTTAAAATTTTGACTGTTGAAATGGCGCTCGGTAAAAATTTGAAAAGTTCTCATTGCCTTGTCATTGATTCTGATTGATTCCATTCAAATAAACAAAGTTCAAATATCTCCAAAAATGACCATGCATCATCCTCCTACAATTTTTCCAAATTCCGTGGTAACGACAAATCCCAAACAATCATTCCTCCTAATCCTGACTTAGGGCCCAGGAATGTTAAATATCTCAAATTTTTGTTTCTTTGAGCAATTCCAAATTCTTAACCTCAAAATTTGAAATCCGTGTCCCAAGTTGTTTCCCAGCTACAAAAACAGAACTTCTAGCTACAATCTTGACTCGATTCCCATCCAATATGGACTGTGAACTTCGTTGTTGTGGTGGTGAATGCACCATCACGTGCTGCCAGTCAGAAGATCGTCCGTGCACAATTGCGGACTATTTGACCTTCCGTTTCCTGGATGAGAATGAGATGTTGGCTGTGTGTCTGCTCCTCTTCACATTCCTGGCCATTATTTGCGGATTACTCATCAGCGACCACTGGAAACCCAATCGTAACACTCTCTTTGGAGTACTTCGGCACATGATGGATGAATTCAAGGATACACTGACCGTTGGCTTTGAAAACTTATTTGGGGACCAACTCCTTGAAGAGGAAGAACATCCANGCACATGATGGATGAATTCAAGGATACACTGACCGTTGGCTTTGAAAACTTATTTGGGGACCAACTCCTTGAAGAGGAAGAACATCCAAATCACAGCAGATCTATTATGAGTAAAGCTGTGAAACATCGTCCTGGTGTGGTTGGAAGGAATATCCTTGAAAAGTTATTTGGGAAGATTGACGTGGACGATGAACCGGAGCCTGAAGACTACTTTGACGGTTTAACCCATCTCTTTGTTCAGGATGATGAATTGAACGACATTTCCGAAGTTAATGCTGTTCCATCACGTGGATTGTTGGTGGATGAGGATGAATCCGGCTATCAAGATGCGGTTGGTCAGTCTGACAACGGCGAGGTGTCTGATCCAGATGAGAAATACCGTGGTGACGGCAAGGCCCCAGACGCAAGTTCAAAAGAAATCCTTCAGGCCGGAACTGCTTCTGTGACGGATTTTGGTAAACACTGCTTGCATAGAAAACATTTCAACGTGTTTGTAAATTACAGCTTTCTTTTTCTATTTTTTCAGTTTTTATTGAACGCTCCTTTGAGGAAGGCTACGTTGGAATTTAAGCCATTCGTCTTCAATATCCTGATACCCTGCATCTACTACGACGGTGATGACTTGTGCTTATCCCATTCAAAATTGAATCCAACTAAGATTCCTTGAGCTAAATTGGTATTCCTATGGTGAATAAAAATTGTGATATAGTAATATGTAGGTTGTGAATTTTTACTTTATTTCAGTAAGTATAGGGCTTTGATTATATCAGAATATACCACACTTAATTCATTTTTGACTATACAGCATTCCTAGAACCTTTAAAGACTAACAGAATATTGGAGCGCCTTACACTAGAATTGCAGAAGGTTCAAACCGTCAGAACTATTTGAAGTTCAAGTAGGAATTTTTAATTAGGCTACCTTCTACTGTCATGCCTTATGGCCATGTTTCCAGGAATGTAGAATAGTTTTTTTTAAAACTCCCATGCTGTCTCCTCACTTCACCTTCTCTTATCCAAACTTGGGAAAGCATGGTAGAAAATACTTACGAGTTTCTCAACATTATCGTGAGTTTAGCACCTTCCCTCTCGTTATACGTATAGCTAGCTATCCTATTGCAATGATTTTCTTTGCGTAAAACTTTTTGCGTTTTAAGTCATTAAACGACACAAAAACCCGAAGAAAGTATTACGGCTCACACTGAAAAAGGACCTTCTCGGAAATTAATTAGTGGAGTGAACATTTCTTAACAGAAAACGTTCATTACAGCATATAGGACACAGCCATAGTCCATTGTGAAAATAATTCTACTTTCCATTTTACTTCAGCTTACGAAAATTTAATGTATTCGGAAGCTGTAGCTTTCAAAGCATGAGTGGTCACCCATTTTAACCAGCCCGACAAATGCGTAGATGAAAGCATTTTTTAAAAATCGACACTTGTGGCATAGCGCCCCCGCCCCGGGACAAAGCTCCTTCTCAAAATCGATGCCAGGAATGATTTACGAGAACAGAACAGGAGGATTTTGAATCCATGCCTATAAATAACCCTCTACAATCTGAAATTGGTGTCGGCCGAGCTGGGTTTTATTGCAAAGAAATCAAGGTGCTATTACTGCAACCAGTCGTGCCAGGATCAATTTTTCAAAAATAAAGGAATAAAGCTAAATGTTAGATAAATTTCCTTTCCTCCTCATTACATTTCCGAGTAGGGGAAACACAGATGGTCTTTGTTACAGGAGCGGGAGCGGCGGGTCTTATCCATCTCATGTGATTCCAAGAGTGTTTACTTTTCTTCGCTCCTTCAATCCCATATTATGTTTGCCCCTCTGCAGTCTACTCGGACCTACGTTACGGACGTACGCGTGTGACGTAGCTTAGCCTGAAAATTGTTCGAAGATAATAAATAATGGGAACCATACGTTACCTTCCCTTATGCATTGCATGAGGTAAGGTGTGAATTCCCTGGATCCTTTCGAAGTTCTAAGAAAACAGAAAACGAGTTTAGTCTTTTTCATGGATCATCGGATCTTGTGTTTTGAGATGCACTTGTCTTCAACCCGATTAATAAGGTTGAATGGGTCCCGCTTCGGATTGCTTTTCATCTTCAAGACGGATCGTTGAGATCTTAAGACTGATTGAGTATAAAGGTAGGGTTTTTGGAGCGTATCGGATTTCCAAGTGGTCACTTGTTTTATTGTCTTACCAGAATTAAACCGTCTATTTTTTTCGAGTTTATTGTTTCTAGAAACCCCAAGATTACTTCTGAATAAATTTATAAAGAGAAACAAAAAACGCAGCAAGCAGGGTTATTTTTGTCTGGAGGAGTGATCTGTAGAAAGCAACAGTAAATTAAACAATACGCAGTAGTCCACAAAAGTATATTTTAGAATTGCTCTAAGAGAAACTTTAACATCCATCATCATTAACATATTTTAAGCCATTATATCAATAAGTTATCAGCTACTACTATTGTAGCGCCCACAAATTATTTTGTACATCTGCGACTTCTGTAAATATAGGGAAAACCTAGGAAATAAAGGAGTCGGCGCTAGTTTAGTATTCTATAATCTAAGTAAGCTATTCTACTTGATAATCTTTCCTGAAAAAATTCTTACCACAATCATAGCGAGCTACTAGCACTTGTGTGACTGCAGGGGTTTAAGCATTTCCTGGACGCGAGAACGGCGGAAGCGACATGACAATATGAGGCAAATCCATAATACCGCCGCCAGTCAGGGCTTATAAATTCTTTCAAAAGGGATCAATGGAAATGCAAGGAACTTCGCGGTCACAGATCCCACAGCTCCGAATCCAATCCTTCTAAGCATAAAATACTCATACTAGGGTTTGGAAATCTACTTTAGTTTCAAAAGGGA
>JAAXYW010003718.1:0-10873 GCA_036851895.1 Orthonychiurus folsomi | reverse complement strand
TTGTCTTCTTTTTTATTGTTCTTGATGTAAAATTTTAAGAAGCAATGAGCTCTCAAATATGAACTAAAACTGAGACTCTAAGCTTGGTTTGCTTTTATACGTTTGTATGGGCTGCATAATTTTTTCTTGTCTGAGAGAGATAGAGAGAGAGTTTGTTCATAAGAAATTGTTTGTTGGTTTGACCATTTTGATTCATAAGAAAGTTATTCTTTCCGTAAAAACTGAGAACAAAAATTTATTGTCTTATGCGCATGCGCATACAAGTTGACATTTATATACGTACATATACGTACGTACAAAACCATGAAAATTTTTTTCTTCTTGGAGCCCTGGAATACGCGCAAGTGCTGTGCGCATGCGCCTGTTGTGCACGTACAACACACCAAATTTTCCTCTGCATGAACCCTGAATTACGCACTGTTGTGCACTGCGCTGCGCCTACCGTGCTGTGTTTTTTTCTGTCCCTAGCTGCAGGAGCCCGAATTTCGGGTTGGCCCCCTGGCTGGTAGGCCGGCGACCGAGAGACTGAATTAGACTCGGGATTCTGAGTTGAACAGGAGAGACTAAATTGGCATTGGATTTTGCTATACGGGGGAGGCTAATATCCACTCCCTAGCACCAAGACACTACTGTGACTATTTTCAAAACTGAACAGAAGGGTGACCCTATCTCACGAGGTGACCGTCTGTGATTACTGGTTACGTCCCTGATGGTGATTACTGGTTTTATGCACCTACATTACCCTCACTAGTACACACCTGGAAACTGGTGTCGTTCAGTAGTAGGATCAATGTTAGTGTATTGCCTATTTTGCATCGCCAACTTGCATAGTAGACGTATTAATTAATAAGGTCAACACACAATGGCACTGACAGCTCCAGATTGTTTGAACATGGTGGAGTACCAACTTGAAATGCACCGATATGAACAGGCTTGGTATGAAGCCGAGCATCTTACTGACCCCGGCATTTTACCCGAATCGGCACACTTAGCTGCCCAGCGGCTGATAGATCGATTAGAAGCCGCTGGGCCTATAACTCTTGGACTCACAACAAGCCTGGCATGGATGTGGTCCTAGAGGAAGTACATAATAGCATTACCGAGCTGAGGGCAGTTGTGCCTTGATTTTATTGTATTTCTGTATATTGTATTATTCTATTATATCTTCTTGATATTGCACTTATGGAACTTGCCTCCGGTTCCTCGACAATATTTTCTCTCTCCCCGTGATCAATTGCGGAATTGGGCTACTAGGTAATTACCCAGGAAACAGCATTGCGGAGCTTACTATTGTGCAGGACGGAAGGAGTAACAGAGGATTGCCACACCTAAGTAGCTCGCACCCAAAGAAGTCACGGGATGGTGACCCTCCTCCAGTTGTTGTCTTAAAATAGCTTGATGCCTCGTACTGGTTGCCGTTACGTTTGTCCTATCAACCTCCCTTCTTCTCTACCTCACTTTTAGTGGAGGACATTCAGATTGCACTCTAACCGGAGACGTTTTGAAACTTGTGCTGTTCTACTTTCAGTTGTTGGTTTTTGTATCGGCTGTATCAAAACTTGTATCGTAATTTGCTGCGCGTCAATCATTACAATACGTTACCCATTTTTACTACTCGGGTTTATCTTTGCATTACTAGTTTTCTGGTCATTTGCCTTGCCTTTATCGACGGCTTCCGGAGGCATCCACTGGCAATTGATACTCTCGATATTTTGGTTTTTGGACTACAATTCCTTCTAGCGATCACTCCTGCCTAATCCTTTTGAATTTGAACAAGGGTCAGTAATGTAAGTTCTATTAAGACACCTAGTCCGAGCGACGGTAAGAAAAGATGTAGTCCGAGCGACACGGTTATGGACAAAAGTCCAAGTACCTTTAATACGAAAGCCGGTCCAAGTGACTGTAGCTCGGAGTTCGTCCCACTACTGCGATTTCCGTTTTTGATTGCGGAGGTACTGGATGCGGCCATTAATATGAAAGAAGGTCCAAGTGACTGTAATACGCACACTGGTTTAAGTGGCAAGCGAGCAAGAGCTGGTCCGAGCGATCGTAATGAGAACGTTGGTCCCGGTAAAACCAAAAGCAAAACGGGTTCCGATTGGCCTTAAAACAATAGGTAGACTGAGTGGCAGTAATGAGATTGCTGGTTCAGGTGACCGTAGAATAAAGGATAGTCCGAGTGACCGTAGAACAAAATATGGTCCGAGTGAGCGTAGAACAAAAGATGGTCCAAGTGACCGTAGATCAAATGATGGTCCGAGTGACCGTAGAACAAAAGATGGTCCAAGCGACTGTAGATTGTAAGTGACCGTAAAACAAAAGATGGTCCAAGCGACTGTAGATTGAACGATGGTCCGAGTGACCGTAGAACAAAAGATGGTCCAAGTGACTATAGAACTAAAAATGGTCCAAGGGACTGTAAATCGAACGATGGTCCAAGTGACCGTAGAACAAAAGATGGTCCAAGCGACTGTAGATCGAACGATGGTCGGAGTGACCGTAGAACAAAAGATGGTCCAAGTGACCGTAGATCGAACGATGGTCCGAGTGACCGTAGAACAAAAGATGGTCCAAGTGACTGTAGATCGAATGATGGTTCGAGTGACCGTAGAACAAAAGATGGTCCAAGTGATTGTAGATCGAATGATGGTCCGAGTGACCATAGAACAAAAGATGGTCCAAGTGACTGTAGAACTAAAAATGGTCCAAGTGACTGTAGATCAAATGATGGTCCGAGTGACCGTAGAACAAAAGATGGTCCAAGTGACCGTAGATCGAACGATGGTCCGAGTGACAGTAGAACAAAAGATGGTCTAAGTGACTGTAGATCGAATGATGGTTTGAGTGACCGTAGAACAAAAGATGGTCCAAGTGACTGTAGATAAAACGATGGTCCGCGTGACCATAGAACAAAAGATGGTCCATGCGACTGTAGATCAAATGATGGTTTGAGTGACCGTAGAACCAAAGATGGTCCAAGTAACTGTAGGTCGAATGGTGTTCCGAGTGGCTGTAACATATCTGTTCTTCAGAAAAACCGACAACCAGAAGGTTCGAGTGACCTCGGCACAAATAATGGTCCAAGTGACTGCAGTAAAGACGTTGGCCCGAGTGGTCATCATACATATAATGGTAGTGCGGATGGAATGATTAACGATGATAAACGGCCGGAAGGACATGTACACACGCGCGCGCTGAAAAATATTATGGCTATTCAAGGAGTTGGAAGCTCAGGGGCCATAGGGCCGGGGCCGCCCGCAGTGGAGAGGGCCCTTCCGTTGCGGGATGGTTCAGGCCTTGCGGCTTCTTGCCGGGGACTTGAGATGGTCGCTTGACGGCCTTCTAAAACAGGTTCACGACCGGGGGTTTCCAACATCTTGAGGTCAACATTTTAAGGTTACCCTTGGCTTGGACGTGGGGATTACACAAATACCCAATCCCTCCGGCAAGCCATTGTTAACAAAAAAATCTTTGGTATGGTCAGAGCAGATGTTTGTTGGAAAACACTGAAGATGCTGAACTATGTGAATTTTGAAAATTTGGAACATGCATATGAAGCCGAATCGCGGTGGTGTGTGAAGTCAGACAGTGGTATTTCACAAGGGAATCGTAATTGCCTCGACAGTCACTCGTCTGTCTGATCGTGATGGATCACGCGAATGTCTCGTACAACTAATAAATTTTCTTATTTTTTTTTGTTATATTATATATTGTCACGTGCAGGTTTCTTCCGTTACCGTTGGCAACCAGCAAGTTAAAAAAAAACACAGGTGAATTCCGCATTGGAGTAGTAGGTTTTAACGCAACCAACTAGTATTACTAACCTTTGGTATGGTATAACATAAAATAAAATCCGGCTACTTATGGCAAGCAGTCCAAAGAGAAGAAACTAAAGTTCTGCCATTCGAAGGACATCGTGTCGTATGCGGCCAATCCAAAAAGCAATACTAAGTCCTAGCCTTGTCTAAAGTGGGGCGCTTAGCAATTTAATTATAGCAAAAGGTAAAACGATTCATTATTTTTTTTGGAGCTTAAGGATGTCAATTTCAATGTTTCACGATAATGGTCTCGATGTGTATCGGGTAAAGTTTCCCAACGATTATATATACGATTATACGACAGTTAAAACAAGGATACTCTGTTCGCGAGTGCGTGCAAAATTCTTCACACGATTTTAGAATAATGACGTCACAAAACAAAGCTAATCTCTATTACGGACTATAGGCATGTATTCACTTCAATGATTAAAAAAAAACTGTTGTCGGATAGATAAGGATATTCTTACTTCCTAGCGATATTAATACATCAGTGCTCACCAGTAAGCGTGTCTGAGTTGTGGTGATCCTGAATTGATTAGGGCCACAATGGCGACTGTAGAAATGCCGAGTGTAGTGTGATAACAATGATGGAAATACAGCAATTTACTATGTGTGTCATTTAATTTATGTAACGTAACTAGCGAACATTTTGCCCATTAATAATACGGCTCAATGCTTATCGAGGATTGTACCGTAGGTTAAGTTAAAATTTCAATTATTTATGGTGCCACAGAGACAATGACAAGACCAAAGAGACCGACAAAGTAGCACCGGATAATTTTTATGCTCTAAAGTTGAGTTTATCATTTTGTCAAGTCCGTCAATAACAAGTATTTTGATGGCCAATAAGAGAAACAATATGGTGAGGAAATTCTCAGTTTCTATTAGGGAATTATAACGTATCCCCGCCAAGTTTGTTTGAAAAGTCCACCACTGAGTTACGAGGTAACGTTTATTATCGCTCCTTGGCAACGCACAAAAGTTCTTACATCTTCTTTTAGGTTAATATAATCCATTCATGCAATAACGTTTTAGTTTTTTTTGAAAAGATGCGTAGTATCACGCTATAACAGTCTAGGCTAGTTCGATTTTGTAGAAGATTGAAATAGTTCAGCTATCTAACAAGGGTCAGAGAACGGCAAGTTCACCCTCGGCTAGTAACGGTGGTCGTAATTTGTAGCGTCATTACACGCTTTCCTGGTTAATGTCTGCGGGAGAGCAGAAATTTATTTATCTGAGTGTCACGTTACGTAATTTATACGGGAAATGGTGACAATCCATCACGAGATTCAGTCTTTATTTTTGTGATCAAAGAGTGTATCGCCAGTCCATAGTTAGTATAGCCCCTTTGTACTATTAGTGTAAGTTACCCGAACCATTGAAACAAATAAGAATGGCATTTCCTAATACGAATAAATTAATAGTAGAAGTTAGTGGAAGTGATTTAGATGCCACATTTCTTTGACCAACAGACGGTCGAGGCGGACTTTTGACCAACTCAATTGGTCAGGTGCAAAAGTCACCAGAAGCAATCCAGGCTCTCTTCCACTAGGAGAGTTATTTCTTCGATAGCCGTTTTCAGATTAGTCTAAAAAGACTCTGTACGGAGATCGTATGGGTGCCCTGGACGATGAGGACTACAGTATAAATGCTTTTTTTTATTATTTTTGTCATAGTAGGCGCCATGCTCATTATCCTTACAATGGGATCTAACAATTGATCGTCAGACAACATTAACTGAAATAGTTATTGTTCAATACTCAAAGGCCATAAGAAATTTTTTGTTTATGTCAAACTCTTAAGGGCACGAAATATTCTTTGTTCGGAACAGATTCATGTGTCTCAAAGTAAATCCCAAACAAGGCTAGATAGTAAGTAAAATAGCAGATAATGCCGAAAGGAAAACTAAGATAGAATAAACCAAACCATCGACTCATTAGTTGCCGGGAGCAAAGCCTGAAGGTGGTGTAATAGGATATACCGAACAGAAATAACAGAACACGCAGCCAGGCGTACATTTTGTTTACAAAACCATTCTGCCCTAAGATAACACATTAGTCCAATTATCCATCCTTTTCCGGCACGGAAATTTTAATATTAATATGAATTTGAGTAGTAGTTTGAGTAATTGCCGCCAAATACTTGGATGCCAGCGTTACTATTCTAAATTTGGCAAGGCAAACCTGGTAGATTTATTTTTTTTATTTTCAACCAATACTTCACAAGGTCCAAAAATTTTGTTTGTCAATCCTAATTTTGGCAGATGAAATTTACGATTACGATCAATGTGATGACTGCTGCACTGTCGACAAAGCAAGTATTACTATGCTAGCATGATTCCGACTGTGGTGAGATATTTTTTTTGGTCGGTTTTCTCCTTCGTTTATAAACTAGCTCATAATTGCTTCTGGGCGAATAGTTCTTGCAATAGACGCGGTGCGCTAGTTTGGGTCGTCTAGTTGTAACTAGGTTTTAAATGATAGGTAGGGTTAGTTTCATTTCGCATATTTGTCGTATTTATAATGAAGTTTTTGGAACTCAAATGCTTTAATGTCGGGATTGCAAAACATTCCAGGCCAACGGTTATCTTCATCCTTACGGGGTCGATAAATTTCAACATGATATTGAATGAGTACTTCCTCGTCGATTTGTAGAGTAGCGGTTAGGCGCAGTTAAGCTGCATGGCATCCCCTATAGAATAGCAAGGGATGTTTAAAAGCCCCTCTGTGATGCCGCAATTGCTAATCTCAGTAAACAATTCAAAGTTATCAAGGTAACTATTAGTATGAAGGACGACATCTGCTAACTTGATCCCTCAAAATTCTAATGTTTAACATTAACATCTCTGTCAATTTACTTACTAGAATCCAAGTTTCTATTAAAGTCAGCATTTGATTTCGATCGGCTAATCGGTTGTCATTTTTGTTACCCTATCTGTACGAATGTGTGAAATTTTAAATGTGTGATGTGTTGCAGAGTGTCGACCCTCTGCGATGGTGAACTGACCGTCTCCAATATCTAGAGTACTATCGAGCGCTGACCCTCTGCGATGGCCAAGAGGAGGTCTTAAGATGTAAAGTACTACAGGGTGCTGACCCTCTGTGAAGGTTAAATGAGGGTCATAATATATGTAATGTGCTAAGGGTCACTAACCCTCCTTGATGGTCAACTGAGCGTCTCAAAGGTTTGATGCACGACGTGGTATTGGTGAAAGCCTCCAAAATGGAAGCTCTGACAAATTACGTTATACGCACAGTCGTTTTGCGGCCTATATTTCGAAGTTTTCATGTCTCAAAAGCGACGTATTTTTAACGCTACTGAATTGCGGTGATACTAAGATGGCTAATTGTGACAGCACTAAAGGACCGAAATTTTAGCATTTACAACGTTAACCGGAAATCCCTAACGGCTATTATGATGGATGACAATTACATTACTTATTTGTTGAATTTACAAAGGTCGCTCATATTTTGCATAAGTAGAATTCCGCTTGAAATAAGCTGCTCTATACCGGAGATAGATCTTGAATCTTGCTTAAAACTGTCAAGTCATAAGTATGTTCTCGTTGTCTGTATCGTTCCGACTATAGCGATGAAACTTTTAACGTTCTCTCCTTTGTTTATGATCTAGCTCGTAATTGTGTTTCGGTGCGTAACTCACCGCTAAGGAGTCATTACATAAACTCAGGTCGATTAGTTGTAATTTCAAATAATACGATGTTCTGTGCGTCGCGTAAAGTATAGGCCAGGATAAGCACTGCCCGCAACTCCGGTACCATAATGGTATTAAATAGGATACTGACTTTGGGATATAAAAAAATTCGTTTCGTTTTTGTAAATTCGGTTGTCTTAATACGGACGTAGTCCGGTTTATATGGGAATGTCTCATGCGAAGAGCTCTTATGCATTAACACTCAAAGGTCAATCCAAGCAAAATCCGGACCTCTTGGATAATTACTCTTACTCTAATCATGGTCCAAGGGGTATGTTTGTGATGGTTGGATTATAGTAATCGAAAGCGACAGGCCGACAGGAAGTGACTACATAGTTATAAGTTGTTGACTTGGAAATTTATATCTAATATCTGAAAGTAGCCATTCAAACCTGAGCTGAATCTGTAGTTTTCTATCTGTAGTATAAAATATTTTGTTGAGGAGCTTAAGAGCTCTAGGATAGATATAATAATATTGATTTCTGCAAAATGGACCTCAAAACTGTCCATGCCATAAAGCAAAATGACCCGTGTGTCATCCGTATTTCCAGTACTCATTTCTGGTCCAATGTACCTTCCAAACTCTTTAGAGTATTTTATCCGCATTTTGCTAATTTAAACCCGTTCGAATATAGCTATAAACGGCGTGCGGATATAATCGTTTAACAAAACTGACATCACCAAATCACGCCGGCATCGCTGTCTCTACCCCTTGTTTTGTAGGAAAAGCCTGGGTCGAAAGTATAGATATTCTTGTATCTCTAAATTTCCGCTGTTACACAACTTCCACCGGACGGTCCGATAAACCGATTAACATTTCAGAAATTACTGTTTGCTTCACTTGAAGGATTGGAAAGATGTAACCTTGCCTGCAAAATGGAACGTAGGTGTGATGGAAAAGGCCATCCAAAATTGCTTCAGTCTTGGATGGTAAAGTGTGGATTCCTTTCAAGTTAATCACGAATCCAAGGTATTCCAAGGTTGTTCAGATGATCTCCGTCGGAATGACTACTACAGATACTGTCGTCAGTGAAAGAGGCTGCCATGGGGATGTCCTTCAACAAGTTGTCCATTACTTTTTAGAAAATTGAGGGCGATGATGCAATTCCTTGAGGGAGAACATTGTACTGATAAAGTCCTCGATGGGCGTTTGCTACCAGGAATTTCTTCGAGAATTCCTCAAGTTCGATTTGGTGGAAGGCGTTGCAGGCATCGTAAACAAAGCAAGCAATTTGGTATTTTGGGCGTTCATATCGTGACCAATCAACCAAGTGTGCCAATACTTTACGGCGATTAAGAACCTCGCAAGAAACAATTTCAAAGAAAGCGTGCCGCTACAAACCATTCATCAATTTTTGAGGAAATGCTTTATGGGCAACACCCTAGTGGGCTTTGGCGTTGAACGTTGCAATATGAGCATGACAACGTTGTCGAATTACAAGAGTTCGCGCATTTTTGAGAGAACAAAAATCAACCATACGAACTTCAGTTACCTGCGAAGGCTTACTTGCAGAAGACAGATTTTCAGAGGACCGAGCACTCTACCATTCGAGACGACCGGATGACGCTTGCGCTTTACAAGTTACGGAACAGGATGTTGGAGACTCCGGACAACCTCCCGCCTAAGACAATAATTCGTCCTCCTAGACGTTGCTATGTGCCTACGACAGGGGACAGACGTTTATGTGACAGATTGACTCACATTCAACATAACAGGTCCAGCCAGGGTGAGCTGTATGATCCAGACCAACCATTCTACAAGTACGAAGTCACTCGGCAGTAAGAAATCGGAGCTCAAGACGCTTAGTGAGGTCACAAACAGGTACCCGATAGCATCAACTCTTTAACATGTGACTCACATCCGTCGTCGGAAACATCTGTTACACATAGGGAACACGTAATCCGTATGGTAACTTTTCGCAGTTGTGTTATGCACTAAAGCATAAGCTCCAATCACTACATTGGCTTTATCATTAGTCCATTGTTTAGTTCTTATTTTCAACCCAGAAACCCGTAATATTACCCATATTTTGGTTATATATTATCTGTCGCTAAGATATATATGTCTGATAAGAATGCTAATGCATTACAGACCTCATTAGCCACAATAATCACACCTTTGTGATTATTTATAAAATCCCATTTTAAAGTAAACAAAACCACAGATAAGCCCAGATAACTTCCGGATGAGGAGACAGGGAATAAAAATAACAATTCTCCCTATAAGCCAAGTCCCATACATACCCGTAGACAAGGTCCGGTTAGGGCTAGGGCATATTCAGATCCTAATCAGATATCCCGTATATTAAGACGTCGAAAAAATTCAGTTGACGACCTTTCAGACGCACTAGCTAGCTTATCGTTAGAAACTAACGATCCCGCTTTATTTAAATGTAAAAGTACTAGTTGAGATTCTAGTTCAAGTTCCAAAAGGCCCAAACCTACAGGCTCAGGTCCTAGCAGTAACTCCAAAATGAGTGTTCAGCAACCAATAAATAATAACGTCTCTTTATATCTGCCGCCGGCAGTAACCGTACCCTTTGATGGTACTACAGATATTAAAGAGTTTTTGGAACGATCTGAAGCATTGACCGCTGCCTATAGTTGGACAGACGCCATTAAGTTTGCAAATTTTGGACTGCACATTGCAGGTTCCGTAAAGACTTTTTCAAGCTTTTCAAAGCCACACAGGCTGCCAGTCAAGGTACGACTGAAGATAAAATAGAGGTCAAATGGGCCGACCTTAGAAAGGAATTCCTAAATTCATTTTGCAGTAAAACTACAAAGGAAGAATATGAGCGACAGTTAAACGCTCGCAAAATGAAATCCTCTGAGAATGTAGAGTCATATTATTGGTCAGTTCTCAGACTGTGCAACAAAGTTGACACAGCAATGTCGTACGATAGAAAGGCTTCATACCTTCTTAGAGGCTTACAACCTTCGATAGCTAGGAAGCTATAAGTAAAGGATCCAAAAAAGCCTGAAGTTGTTTTCAAGCATCTCATTCAAATGGAAAAATTCCAGAGTTTAATGAGAAGCAACACCAAATGCTCTGAGGCATCCATAAATGCGCTAACCATAAAATTTAATTCGTTTAAATTAAATTCAAACCGTGGTTTTAAATCTTTTAAACCAGGTTCCTTTTTGAACCAACGAGGTACATTTTGTCCTCCTAATTCTGCTAATCCGCAGACGCGCACCAATTATTTTTTGAAACCGCAAGTTGCTTATTTTCCAAGAGGAAGACCTTCGGGTCGCGGTTTTCAGAATCGTGGGAACCAAAAAAGGTCATTCCCACCCAGGCCACAGTCAGCCCCGCCAGGCCCGTCAAATCAAAAAGCAAT
>JAAXYW010003717.1:0-10874 GCA_036851895.1 Orthonychiurus folsomi | reverse complement strand
CACACTGCACACTGCAGCGCAGCAACAAATGCCGTCGGCTTACGACAAGACCAGAAAATTTTCTTTTCCTTCCTCCGACGACTGACTTACACAAATCTCGGTTCCACACTCCACGTGCACAATCAACGTAACTTGGAAAACATGTGTAGACATATGTATGTCTTAACCTGATCCAGGAATTTACAAGATCCGTCCACTTTTGTGTGCATGAAAATCTACCCCAAGCAATAAATAATGGCATTGACACAAATCAAGCTATTAATATATAAATATTTGCCGTGGGATAAGCACACACAAAATGCGTGTACTGAACATGAACTAAAGTTATGGATGGAATTTCTTGTGTTGTAGATCAAAAGTTTGAGTCAGACGACACCATGTCGGGGCGTACGTAATGAGGGTATTTGACTTTGACCTGATTCTAATCGCTATGATGAATGGAACTGGATGCCCTGACCTTTTAATTTTATTTGTTTGTTTTTATCCTCCGCCAGAAACATAGAATTTGAAGTGGATTTTACAGCCTTAATTATACCCAAAGCGCAGACAGTTATAGGTTAAATCGTAGTGCATTACAGCTTGTAATTAGATGATGGGTCAAGACGGGTCAGACTGAAGCTAAAATTAAGTTTGTTAAAGTGCGATGTGATTAATTTTAGAATGTGATTGCTTAATTTGACGACGTAAATAAATGCGCTGTCTGGTCCGGTAGGTAAGGCAGGCTAGCAAAGTTCAATTCTCACATTTTTATATTAATTTGAATTACATGTAGTGTTTTTCCAGAGTTTATGCAAATTACAATAATTACGACACAATTTGCTGTAGTCTTTTTCCTTTCCTTTGGATTCTGGATATTTGGACTGGCCATTAAAAAATGTACAACTTGTCTTGTCATATCGTTATTCAAATTATAGTGCAGAGTGCAGCCCCTGACCTGACCTGACACTAAGACAAAATAGTTGGAATTATAAAGTTTTGTTTAGTGATTTAATCTACTTCTGTTAAAACCACCTGCGTCACTTCTCCCCTCCCCACACATTACTCTCATACTTTGTTGCACATGCAATACACTATACTAGTGAAATATTATTACACTGAATTATTAAAACAAACATTGTATTCTTCGTGCGAATTGAACAAATGCACAATTCACTAATTACTACCACCGCTATGCAATTTTGCGCGAATCCTACTGATTAGAATCTTCGGAAATAACCAAAAGATAGACAGTAAACTTGATGATTGCATTGATAACTGATGGTATTTCACGTCTTTTGTACACCGTATGACAATCCATTACGGTGACCAATACAAATATAACGGAACACCAGATGGGAACGCATACTCTCATACTTCCCAAATGAACTCCATATGTCAAAACTTTGGACAAGTAAAGAGACAAGTACATAATTCTAAACCCAAATGTCATTATTAACCCAGAGATCCATTGCACATTCCATTTGGAAGAAACGTTCACAAGTTGTCCGGAATCTGAATCCCATTGGAATGGACTTCCAACACAATAATAGGCAAAGTCAAACACTATTTTCAGATTNATCCCATTGGAATGGACTTCCAACACAATAATAGGCAAAGTCAAACACTATTTTCAGATTCAGATTCGAAAGCTTTATTTAATGCTGAGTGCCGTAAGAGTTAACTTAAACTTAACTTAACTTAACTAGCTTGTTGACAGTGGCAGTTAATTTTGATTCACATTTAAATAGTCGAACAAAATATTTTACATGTACGTAGGCCACATGTACTGGATTTGAACTACCCATGTTTTCCAGTTTTTAGTTATTTGCAATTTTAGCAATAATATTTTTTTAGATTTTAGACACACGTTTGTATTGAAATGATACGTGTTAGTGCTGACACCGTTAAACTAGACTTTTTGAAAAACAAAATGTACACCTTTTAAAGAACATCATTTATTCTGCTATTTGTCATCATTCAAATAAAAAGCTTTCAAAGTAACTTTAGAATGCTGTTTTCCTTTTGACGAACCCTTGTATTAAAATGGTATAAGTAGTATTTAAATGTTTCAAGCTGTGCCGGGCGGTGCGGTGGTGCAGAGTAATAAACTATTCAGGGTGTCAATATCATATTGTACAACTGAGTCTCAAGAAAACAACTTTCCAAAATATTGGTAGCTAGGTATGATCTGAAGATTTGGTTTGCTTGTTGTGGAACTTAAACAGAAAAAGCATTTTCAACACATTACATATTTAATACATCCTTCGTCAAGCCAATAACCACATGGCAAATAAAAACGTTATGCCTGTTCCTAGTATACCATTTACTGCTATTTATTACTGAAACCTTTAATCGTTTCATGTAGATCCTGGTTTATCAAAAGTGAAATAATTCACTTTCTAGCTCCTGTTTAATTTCCAGCACGTGTTATAATTACAATATGAGGATTGAATCACAGAAGCAAAACCCCAGCTTTAAGGCTAAATTCCAAGCTGAGATTAAAGAAATTCAGTACTTCCTATTATGCGTGTAAAGCACATGTGTGTGTTTGTTTGCCATAAATTGGCTACCGGCATTTGCTTGTTGAACATGTGGTGCAAGGCAATTTAATCCGGTTTGAACTTCAATGCGAACTACATTAGTCATGTTCAGCAGCTAAGTAAGTAAACCAATTCCAATTATAACAATGAAAGTATTGGCCGTATATTATTCTGTTTTATAACAAATATGCCGAAGTTAACATTGAGACTGGTCAAGGGTTTTGGTTAACCTTTAGAAACTTTGTATAAAATCACTGATTTTTGCAAGATAATTACACACAAAATGTCTAATACTGTGAAAAATTCTAAGTAAATGCAAACTACTCAATTAAATCTAAACAGAAATGGTTAATCTGATCATACTCGCTCTTCTGTCTCTTACGACTACTTTTGTACCTGCTGGGGTGAGAGAGAACTACGTGTCCAACAGTCCAACTGTTGTCTGTCACTGCAGCTACTTAGATGCAATAGTATTGCATACGCATTACAATGTCCGAGGTTTTGCATTCGCGGGATTGGTTTCCCGAGAATCCCGGGATTCCTGATTTCCCGTTTCCCGGAATTGTATTCCCGGGTAAATTTCTCGGAAAATGACCTAACCTGCTGTAGACTCTACAATAATTTTTTTTAAATTTCAAAAACAGTTTTGGTTTGATTCTTGTCTCTTAAATGCATTTGTACACCGAGAAAGTTTATTGCGGTGCTCTTATATAGATTTAAGATGTACCAATGTGCTCCTGCTATTTACAAAAGTTAACTCTTGCAGCATTGAGCAATGAATAAATAAAGCTATGATTGATTGATTGATTGATGTATAAAATTATTTTTTTAAAAATTAGGTGACTTGTGGTTTGTTTGGAATTTCCGGGAAATACGTATGCATATATGTATGTATATACAATTCCCGGGATTCCCGGAGCCCTGAATTTCGGGAATCCCGTTTCTCGGTTTTCATTTCCGGAACCGGGAATGCAAACCCTATGCAATACCGCTGTGACGCCTAATAGCGCCAAATTAACTTATCATAATTTTGTCGTTTCTCGGTTTTCATTTCCGGAACCGGGAATGCAAACCCTATGCAATACCGCTGTGACGCCTAATAGCGCCAAATTAATTTATCATAATTTTGTATTCTGTTACGTTGTGAATTAAAAAAGAAATGTTTCCATTGTAGTTTGGAGTTTAGCAGCCTTTACATCACATAATTTTATTGTTCAATGTACCCACTCATTATTATTATTAAATTACTACGAAATTACTCATTACCACTTTTTAATCATAATCACAATAATGCGGTATGCGGTTACCACACAAAAATATTCACACACTAGGATATGGAACATAATCAAATATCAAATCAATGGGAGAAAAATTTGATTTTAGCATTGCACTTCTTCAAATATTGCCGAATCCCGGCTGTGTGTGGTAAGTAAGCTTTGCGGATCCAGGTGTCCGAGCCAATTTGTGGTTAAAAAGAATCAGATAACCTTGGGAGTAGCAGGGTTGGCAGAATGAGGATCTATTTTTGAGTAAATTACAAGAAATGCTATTATAACGCCAACATCTGTCCAAATTTTGAAGGGATTGGCTTGATTGACTTCTATTCATGAAATATTCCATTCGTGCCATTTTCAAAGCAATCTTATGATTCATCCGACAAACATGCTTATTAACTTATTTAGTATAAAAGCTCAAATTGATTTCAGTGCCACTTCATCTTCAATTCAGCATCCGAAATAAGTACACTAGGAACATGGCGAAACTCCTAATCGTTGTTTTTGCACTCATCACAGTTACATCTGCCGGGGTAAGTTTTAGACACAAAACAGTTAATTTGCTGAATAATACAACCTTAAATTTATGTACGTTTAAAGTATTTGGATGCCCCAAGTGCAAATGAAGCTGCTAAAGCTGAGGAAAAGTTCTTCTTCGGTGGATGGAACAACGGATGGCTCCCACTTCCATTCATTCCAACTAGACCACCACCTCCAGCACCAGCCCCAGCTCCTCCACCAGTAGTGGTACCACCACCACCTCCACCACCACCCCCACCACCAATGTGCCCCGCCGCTGGCGCAACAGCAGGATGTATGTGTGGCACAGTCACTTGCCCAACCCCTATTGGAACAGCCGTGTGTGATACAACTGTTACCCCGAATACATGTATGTAAAAGTACATCGTTTGTATTCCACAAGGTGGAGCTGTACGTATCCGGTCACATGATAATGATAATTTGAATACCAAATACGAAGAGAATTGTCCACATTAAAATAAGTGCTGATTGGCGCCAAATTTCGAATGCAGCTAAAAGCCGAAATATTTTATTCTTACCATCCAATATTTAACTCATTAGTTTACAATTAAAACTTATGATTTGATTCTAGATTTTAGAGCTTCATGATTAATTGTAAAGAAATGTTGGAATGCTTGCTCCACTTCCATGGTCCCCAGCTCAACGGGAGCGAGTCCATGGATCGTGAATTGCATCAGCCCCATTATTTGAAGTCGGTCATTGTAATTCATTTTCTTATCCTTCGTGCAATCCCCACAATTATCCAATCCGATTTTATCCTGCCCCAGTTTCATAAACCCCGCTTTCAGTGTAGTCAGTAAATGGCGGGAAAGTCGAATGAAATGGATCCGACCCGAATCCCTGGATTTGGATATGAACTGAATGGCAATGTTAGTTAGGAAATTCGCACTTCGGGAAATTGGTGAGCCTGTCGGATCCTTGGGGGACTTTGAAGGGCTCATCGTTTCCCGGACGTAAACTTTTGTGATGACCTCCATTTCAAAGGAACTGGACAATTTCTGGGATTCAGCTTGATTCAATTTCGGCTTTGACCTACAAATAAAAACATTGCAATTTCATTAAAACATTTTGTTAGACTTTTTTGCAAACACATCCATAGCATGGCATACTTACACGTATTTTGCATTTGCAGGCACCCGTATAAAATGTTTGCTGATCTCCAGGTGTTTGTCAGCAATTAGTGAGTGGATGTACGCCTTTTTCTCAATCAAACAATCAGAGCGCAAAACCGTCATGTAAAAATCCACAATTTCCTCCGCCGTTTTGGTATTCCTCAAATTCGCAACGGTGACTCTGCTGTAAGGGCAATTGCCCAACCCATAGAAAATGTCCTCTTCATGGGCTAGGGTTATATCCCGCGCCACTGTTTGATATTGGATTTTCCATCCGGGATGGTAAAACAAATTTTGAGATGTTCCTGTTTGTTAAAGTTCAATTAATTAAATATAATTCTATTTTTCAAAAAACGTGTTTTTTAAATAAAATACAAACCTTCTGGTCGAAGCACAACAGCGGCCGCAGGTGTGAATCCGAGACTTCGTCCGACTGCCCCCGAAATCGGTTTAATTATGCTCGTGTCAAAGGAGAATCCTTTCAATTCGTATTTGAGTTTCTTTCCAAATTTAGTGACTAGAATAAATTTAAGGCCGATAAAGTCCTCCTTAGGACTTAAAGGCCCTGGAACACTCATTTTGATGATTTCATTCTTGGATTTTGACTCAAATTCAATTAACCGCGTCATCTGCTCCGCTTCGTCCAAACTCTCATTCGGGATCCCGGGGATTTCAAAATACAGATTCGTCCCATCCCCTTCCGAGAAAACGATTTGCAGCCATTGTGGATGAGGGGCTCCGCGAGGAGTAGTGAATTTCGCCAAAGTCACAGGAACATTTGTCACCCCGGGAATTTCAAAAGTGGCGTCCAAAATCCGATAAGGATTCCCGGAACCGGGTTCACCGATCGTGAGGAGTCCAACCCGCTTGTCTGCCGTGTCCGTGAATACATTTTGAGCTTTGACGGAATATTTGTGCTTTTGAGATGACTTGGTATTTGACATCATGTCCAGGGTGCCCTTGAGCACGAGGCCATTGACCTCGTAAGGGATCTTATCCTCGTTCATTTCCAAAAGGTCCATAATGACTCCGGAGCGGGACTCGTCTGATGGCTCGCGGGATGTCAAACACGACGACTCCATGTTCGGTTTTTAATTTGTAAGTACTGGAACCAAAGCTGGGGTCAATGTGCGGGATCCCTGTCATGCGCAGTCCGATATTTTTCTCGCCAGGCGCCGTGTAGTACAATTCCATGAATTTCCGACCTTTCCTCTTCAGTTTATCCTCCAATTTGACGGTCACGTTTTTCCCGGGATTGACCTCGAATTGAAGTCCGGTTGCAACTCGGAGATTGTCTGAATCGTCGGGGTCACCTTCGGTTAATATGCTCACCTGGAATCACATGTACAAAAACGGATAAGAATTATGGTTTAATAGTAATATTTAATGTTTATGGTAATATTAAGGTTTCATAGTAATTTACCCTTTTGCCATCTATCGTGTACATGACGAGTCGTTTCTGTTCAATTTCAATTCCCTTCCGCTTCGCAAGTCCCGCCAAATTAGTAAAGGGTACGTCGAATATCTTCGTTTCATTTTCCCCTTTGAGTGTGTACAGGATCCTCAGATTTTGTCGAGTCCGGTCACCCAACTTGGGGAAATCAAATGCGAGCTCTCCATTGGCTGAATCCATTTCCACGGCTTTGCCAGGGGCCATCTTCCCCGGATTGAATGTCAAACCCGGGATTTGAAATTGCATTTTGTCTTGGGACGGTGGAGCGTAGTCCAATTCCAAATACTTTTCATTTTTGGCGGCGGATTTGGCGGGGAATTTGATGACGAATTCCTTCCCGTCCTTGTCTTGAAGTCTGAGTTCATGGACCCGGAAAAGGGGTTTAAAGTCCTTGTTCTTCCGTCCTCAAGGTCACCAATTGATTGTCCGGCGTCTCAATTACAATGTCCGTGATTAGCGGTTCATCCGTCTCCGTCGTATTATCACCCGGTGACCTCTTGACCCGGAACCAAGGTACCACGAACACATGAGGACCACTTTTAACATCCTTTTCCGTAAGCTTGATGGTCAATTTTGAATCCGAATCATCCGGAAGCGGGAAAATTAGGACCAATTTCCCTTGTTTAGTTTTAACGTTGATTTCCGGTTCTCCATTGTACAGAATCATCGGGAAATTAAAGTCCGTTTCCACCCCTTCCGTAGGTGACGTGTAAATGAGGTCAAGGCTGCGGCGGCCACCTTTTTCCTTTATCTTATCCCCGGGTAGTAGCACATGGATGAGGTCACGGTCCGGCTCCTCGATTTGAAGGTCAATTTGAAACACGGAAAATGGATCCTTGATGTTTTTCGGTGGATTTGAAATAAAAATAACTTTTTTCCCGTTCGTCGCATTGAATACGGTGGGGAATTCCAATTTCCGTGGCCTTTTCCGAGTCCGCCGCTCCGTCTTCTCTTGCCCCAAAATGTCCCAAACGAGGCCCGGCAATTCATACACGTATTTTTCCCCGTCGACGAGTAGTAAATGGATTTTTAAATTTGTGAGTTCATCCCGCGGCAATTGGAAGACGACGGAGCCCTTCGGGGTTTTGAAGCCCGGGTACTTTGCTGTCTTATTTGTTTCCTTGGGGGTGTTGACTCCCGGGAATTTCATTTCCTGGAGAGCTTCGTTGTTCAAATATGACAAATCCAACCACCGATTGTCCAGGGGAATCCGATGTACTTCAAATAGCGGAAGTCGCATGGACACATTCATGTTTCGACTCGTTTCAAAATGGATTTTCCGAATGACGACCGGCCCGGAAGGATTCTTCTTCCCTTGAAATGTAATGTGAATGTCATCTGGTGTTCGGAATGTGATGTCGTATCTTTTTGCATCTGAGTCCGGGAGGTCTGTGATGTTGACGAGGATTGGTTGATGGTAATCGATGTCGGAGATATTTCGGCGGGAGCGCAGATATTTGAAATTTGAAAGTCCACGATGAACGATCAAACCGGGTAAGTTGAAAAAAGTGTCCATTAGTGCCCCACTTATAGATGGATGAGCAACTCCCAAGGTCACTGACCCTTGACCTGGATTACTGGCACTGAAATTCCATCCCCTCATCGGCACGTCGACATCCACCATTCCTTGCATTTGAAATATGTACTTTTCCCGCGCCTGGGACATATACAGTAGATGCAGGAGTCGAAGGGGGTGACCTTGGGGTTGCCAAATCGAGCGGCGACGGCGCCGACGTTGGGAAGAGGAAATCCCCGCGAGATTCAAATCCGGCAATTCAAAATTAAATACCCGCCCTTTGCTTGCCTCGAAAGCAAACCCGATGACCCGATTCACAGCATTTTGGATGGCGGGCGCGGATAATTTAAAAATAAGACGAAGTCCTTCCGCATTTTCAAAAATAAGGGATTCGGGGCAGCTTAGGCTCATATTCCGAATGACCGTGCCTGGGCCCTCAGGGTCAAGGGGCAGGTCATCAAAGTCATCGTATTCGTCGGAAGCGTCCGGAAGCCCCGTAATGTCCTTCAGGTTTGGATCCACGGGTTCCGCCGATTTGTCTTCCGGAAGGTCATCGTCCTCGTCTTTCTCGTCACTGTCACCTTCTTCAGACCTATCTCTGACCTCTGGCCTTTCTTCATCGTCGCTGGGTGGCGTCGGAGTCGTTCTCAACTCAGGTGCATGAGTCGCGGCTTCAAATTGGAATCCAATTTTGCCGTCCGTTGTGTGAATAGATAATTGGTCCAGGTATTTTTCCGATGTTGTCCCTTCATCGCCCAAACCGCCATCTGGTGCTTCAGATGGTGCGGCAGGTGCAGCGGAAGGGTCACCTGGTGTCGCGGGTGGCTCGAGTGGTCCTGTGGGATTTTCAGTTATCGTGGATGGACTTGGTGCTGAAGATTGATCATTTGGCTGTCCTGTTGTTGCGTCCTCACTAGGTGGCGCAGCTGGTGGTTCTGGTGCAGCAGGCGGTTCTGGCGACGAAGGTGGTTCTTCTGGCGCCGCAGGTGGTTCTGGCGACGAAGGTGGTTCTTCTGGTGCTGCAGGTGGCTCCGGAGACGATTGTGGCGCTTCTGATGCCGCAGTTGGTTTTGGTGCTGCAGTTGAGTCGGACGAGGCGTAGTCATCGGTATGAGTTGACAGAAACTCAGGCGTCGACCTCGGAAATTCAGTGCTAATAATAGGTGGCACTGCAGTCTCCACACCCTTTGGCTCAGGTGGCTCAAAAGTAATCGAGTCCACCTGTTCACTTACTGGAGCTGGGCTGGTTAGGTCGGCGTCACCATGGAAAGGGGACAACTGCTGCGTGGTGTCCTCTATGATGTTGTGTATTTGAGTGGTTGCTCCGTCCGATTGTGTCGTTGGTGCATCGGTCAAGATGGCTGCATTCTCCTCCGGAGGAACTGTGCTTTCAGGTGGTAACTCCAATTCCCCAGCCACCGGTGGTTCATCCGTGTAATCCTGCGCAAGCTCAGAATCCGTCGTCACTTCAATTTCATTCGCGTTAGGACGAACAGTGCTTTTGTCTTGGATTTCTCCAAGGACGGTCCCATCTTTCGGCGGGTCATTAATAACGTTTTTGTCACCCGCTTCATCCGGCGGAGGAGTTGTGCGCGACACCAAGCGGACAAAAATCGATGGTTTCTTTCTGATGGCCTTTACTGGTTCAGGCGAAATTATTGATGTCGCAGGCGCAGGTGTAATGGGATTCAACCGTACCTTAATGTGTGGTATCTTTCTGCTCTTCTTTGGTTCTTCCTCCAATTCAACTTTGGCGGGTAAATTTGAAATTTCCGTCACTTCTGGCGGCGGTGCTGGTATCGTCGTGGACTCGACCTCTCCCAAAACTTCCGGTGGAGGAGTTTCGTCGACTTCGTCTAGGATTTTAACCTCTGGTAGTGGGGTGGTCAACTCCAAGGTGATGGTTGGTTCTGTGCTTTCCAAGATGGCTGGAGGCGAGGGGTCAGGGCCTACGGTCATTGGCAATTCTGTAACGGTCAGTTCTGGTACAAGGGTCGTGCTTTGTTGGGGAGGAATTGGGGTGGTTTCGGCAGATGGCTCCTCAGTAGGTGAATCTAACTTTTTGAGAATAGCGCCCAATTTGGTTTCGTCGAAGGGCAACAGGTGGCACGGCTGCTGTGGTGGACACACCTATTGATAACAAAATTCGAAAATTGAGTAGTAATGCATACATATGCGTTAAGTTAGCCCGGCATGCATCGTATTTGTTCATCAGTAACAGTGAATTTAATTTATTCGTAGAGTTAAGAACGAATGAGAGAAATGTTTTATTTATCTTATTTCACTAAAAGGCCCACCATGTTGTTTGTCAATGTATGGAGAGCTGAATTGAACATTATTTGGTATGCATTGTGGAGTGGGACGGAAAGAGGGATTGTATGGAAGGCAAATGAGAGTGTGTCCAGGTCTGCTGGTAGGAAGGCCTGGATGAAACTAGCCGACTTAAAGTGTGTGTGTAGT
>JAAXYW010003716.1:0-10877 GCA_036851895.1 Orthonychiurus folsomi | reverse complement strand
TAACAAGGAAATATATTTTAAACCACAAAAAACTTATATTTTGCCAGTATAAATGACTTGAACAATCCGATCAAGTGGAAACAAAAGTGTTTTGGATCTCGTAATAAATGAAATTTACATGGATATTACATCCATTCGATATATTTTATTTGAAATCCCATTCGCATGTTTAAGGTGTTAGTGCATATAAGCCTTTGCTCTTGGCAAACTCAATGCTGTCGCTGTCATACCCAAAACAATTAGCATGTTAATTCATTAACCTTTATTTAATGCTAATTCTATTCCTCCACTTTCTTTCTATCGTTTCTTCCTGCGAATGTCGTACATGTAGTATATAAATAAGCAATTGAGGTACTGTCATACGCGTAGTTGTTGGATGCAGAAGACAATAGTCAATCGGAAACGAGTCAGTTCGTATTTTCGTTCGTACAACAATAATTGCTATCCGCTAACTCAACCACATTGAAGATGTTCAGGACGGTACACTATAATAAAACATTCTTTAAAATAAGACAGACATGTGAATAAAGCCATAATTCTGAATACGGTAAACACTTGCATCCAATTACACAGCCAGACTTGAAGTTATTTTTGTGTAGAGTAGACCCGATACTGCATGGATGCTACACGTGCTACGAACTCCTATGGTCACATAGTAAGACACCCCGGGCAACTTATCCAGAGTCAAATGAATTTGATCAAATTCCGTACAAAATATTGAATGGGAGATTCTGCCTCTGCGCCGAGTGGATGTCTAATACTGGTTACGATGTTTGAACGATCAAAAGGGAGTATCTCGTAGAGAATACATCAAAGCTGTGGTCATTCGTCATCCATGGTAGCTACCAAATGTAACTTTCCAGAATAGAATTGTAGGCAGGGGGCATCAGGGTTTCAGATTTGCATATTGCATAGACTGGACTTGCATGATTCAAATTTGAGTGAGAAGTGACGATGCAATGTGAATGTCCACTAGACCAAAGCACAGTGATTGATGTGACGCTTCAACCTTGAAGAAAAAATTGAAAGCTCTCACACCTCACACACACAACCACTATGCAGCGTGAAGTGACGACGGATTACTTAAATAACTTGTAATTGGTGGATTCAATTTCATTAAATACAATTGTTTTTCTTTAATTTTAATTTTAACCATAATATTGGTAAAGGTGTTTGCATGCATGCACTCAGACAGCTTTAGAACTTATAGCCGACCAGCGAGTCGGAAGAAATTTGTTTTTTATCAATTTCTTGTATTTCTTGCAGTTCCGTTCTCAGCACAAGTAATATGATACTTCCTTTATACGAAATATATGTGTTATATGGTATCTAAATAAATCTAAATTGCCGTATCAAATATGTCAAAATTCAATAATGCAAATTTATTTGGGTTGGCTGAAATGTACAAAAAATATACTTTGTTACAACTAATGTAAGGACGAAAATGAATTCGGTGAAAGTCAAATTGTTTGGGTTGAGAGATTTTTTGTGTAGATGCAGGCTTGGAAAACATCAACTGCCAGACGTTCGTGGTCTGTCTGGTATGTGGAGCCAAAGGCCTACAATCGAATCGATTGGTGTGGTGGACTCTTAGGTGAAGTACTTGACATCATGTGTCTTTAACTACGCTGAGCCACTACTACTCAGTCAATATCCCACAAGAATTTTTTTAGTCCTCCACAAGAGTTATGGGTGAAGCATTAGCTCAGATCCGGGTAATATTTCCAAGTGAACATTATCATGGGAAACAGGTCAGCAGCGTCGGCGGCGGCGGTGGCTATGATCCCGAATTCGGGTTATCTCATCTGGACCAAAGATCCAAAGCTTCCCACTGGGAATTCCCATCTACACCACATCTTCCTAACTTACAAAACTATCAAACTCCGTGGGGGTAAATGTACAACTTGTCTTCAAGGCAAGCCGCAATACACATATGGTCATATGGGGCAACATACATTTGAGATACAGCCAAAGTCCTAGTCATTTTGTGGAGCATGACATTAATTATTGAACAGCGCGGCTTTCCATCGGCATTATTTAAGTAATTAAGGAGAGTTTGTACTGCTTCCTAGTTTTGCAAGAATTGTCAAAGGAATAAGTACTTTGGATTGCCGCTTAATTGTAGTTCATTTGATTTGGTTTACCTTCCTACTGCTTAATAAGTCTCGAAAGTTCTGCGAGAAGTGACAAATCCATTTTTGCGTTGCTCCCAAGTGCTAATATTTATTAGCTTAAATTATCAAGAACAAATGTAATTTGCGCATTACTAAGGGAAATGCTTGGTTGGACAGTTGGCCTGCAATCACAAGAACAGGATGAAAACTTCCCATTAAAACACTCCTGTTAGACGCGATGCAGGCGGTTTTTATCAAAATTATAAGGATGCAGTAGAATTAGAATACTGTGTTAAGTACTAAGGCACTAAAGGTTGACCAGTGTGAGATTGCTAAAATTTCCAAATTTTAGTAATTTATCTCCAGGAGTAGAAAAATATTGAGTGCGGCTTGCTTGGCTTGAAATTTACATTTAAACCGACCGTAACACTTTAAAATTCCGACAGGAAACGAATTCCCAACGTGATTAGGGTAAAGCCTTGCATTTGAATCCGTCTCAATGCAATGCTTGAATGTTAGGTGAGTGAGACAAAAGAAAAAAACATCACCGAACTATTCAATGCAACTGTACCATGTAGTCATTATCATAGCGGAAGTTGACCTGATTTCCCGTCTTGCGCTGCTGACGACAAGGGATTTTCTTAACGCAAAATATTTATTTTTTGAGAACGGCGACTGATTCTAAAACTTCACTTCCAAATTTGAAGTTTGTCCGTAATGTAAATATTAGATAACCCGTTTAATTTATTACTGCTAATATTGATAAAGAAACCAGCACTACAGGCTTTAAATGTTGTTAACGAACTACGATATTAGAATGATGGCAAAATTTTGAGAACCAAAAATGATACTCAACTTCAAATCTTTCATGCTAATTTGCATATAAAAGTAGCAGGAAACAAGTTTCCCTTTTGAATTCCTTTTGCAGATCAGCCTTCAAATGAGTGGCAATTGTCTTTGTCTTCCTGTCAGTCAGTGGAGTGTACTTTGCCCGGCCGCTTCTTTCCTATTTTGACTTGAGAGCGGAAGATGAATTACTTTGGAGGATACGATGAAAAGGATCAGTCATGCATGTCCTCTCCCGCAGAGAACATGTCCATTCCATCAGAGCATGTCACACACTTTCACTAATTTGTTTTCAAATTGGTCCGAGTTGAAGGACTCCTTTGTGCCGACGACGCCACGACCGCAACTGAACTACAAGAAAGGAGTGAAAGTCCCCGACTAATATTATTTGAATTCGGATGTCCTGGATTTGAGTGGAATGAAGTCAAGGGGCTGTATCCCAGCATCAAGTTTTCCACTTCTCTTTACTTTGATCATTATTACCGCCTCCACGACTCCTTCGGTGGAACCCCCGGAATCCGTGTCACCCATCAGCTGGACAACATGCCAATCCAAACAATTGGCCACTTATTTCCAAAGAGTTCATGGAAACTACCCCAATATCACTCGCCTTGTTTCCATTGGGAAATCAGCAAAAGGTTGTTATTCTACAACTTGATTTTACTTTTACCGGCGCGAATTCCAATGTCCAATTGTTTAGAATTAGACTTCTGATTTTTATTTAGCAAGTTTGGATTTCAACTTTGTAAAGCTTGTGTAATGCTTCCGCATTGAAATTACAAGAGATGTTGAAAAATTTTTAGGACGAGACTTGTGGCTGCTGATAATTTCGGATTCACCAAATTACCGACCCTTGATGCGGCCCCAAGTAAAGTTTGTTGGAAACATCAACGGATTTTCTGGCCCTGCTTGCTACGTTCTTCTTAGATTTATTAACGTGAGTGAATTTAAGTCTACATTTCCTCATTCTTGACCCTGGGGACCTATGGACTCTTAACTACAAGCGCTACAACTTGATGAGTTAAATGGGGAAATTTATTTACTCAACTCTTCAGAAATTTGTAAACTACGTGTGTAATTGAATTTGTGAGACTTGGCTCTAACATTTGACGCTCTCCTACCACATCTTACTATGGTTGGAATTGCAGTGTTTCAGCAAATTGGTTAGTTTGACAAGACCTGCTGGAGTCCTCTTTATGATCTTGGGAAGGAACTCGTAATCTTGGATTCTCTTTATCTGAGTTTCTCTCCTTTTTTTTGTCAACTTCCTCCCGGGTAGACTGGTGTCATGGAAAAAAAGAATAAAAATGAACTACTGCTTTGTTAAAAGCTCATTTCCTAATGCAATGCACTGAGAGTCCCATATCCGCATCCCCCCCCTCCACACTACACTTTTCTTTAGATTATCTTATCTACTTCCATGTCCCCCTTTCTTTTTCCTTTTATCGCATCACCGTCCATTCTGCTGAACTGATGATGATGACTCTTGAATTTTAATCCAAAACAGCATCTCCTTGAAGGTTTTGGACGGGAAAATTCGGTGGAGAGAAAACTCATTCAATCCAACGAAATCCACATTTTACCCAACGTGAATCCTGATGGTTTCCATAAGTCTGAGCCTGGAGTTTGTTTTGGGGACCAAGGCGGGTAAGATGTATTTTAGTGTTTTTGCTCTACGCACGGCACTTTGCCACACTTTACCTCGCCTGCTTTCCTCAATATTCATGAAACAACTTTCACTCCCTCTCAGCTTTCACTTGCTACGGCTACAAATGTTTTCTAAGTTTACGTTTACTTCTGAAAGCCAATTCCAATGGAAAATGAGCTTAAGATGACTTTTAGGTATTTTCTTTCGTTTCTTTAATCTCACAATTTGAATGCTCAATAAATTTCTGAGCACTTTGCCAATTCAAGGAGTAGGACCTTACCAATATTTTTAATAATAGGCTGAACGGGAACGGGATCAAATTAAATCGAGATTTCCCTGACATATTCAATCCGGTGGATCTGCAACGTCAGCCAGAAACACAAGCAATCATGAGATGGACAGATCTCAACAACTTTGTTATTTCTGTGTCCTTCATCACAGGAGCCCTTGTAGTCAGCTATCCATTTGACACCATCCCTTTTGGTACATACGTATTCAGTTGGCAGGCCTATGATTTAATTCCTTAAAATATGTGCAGTAATATGTGGATATGCATACAATTAGAGGCAGATTTGTATGATGTCGCTCCCCCTCACCCAACTCCAGACGACGGCGTGTTCAAACACCTCGCATCAACTTATGTCCGAAATGTGAATACGGATTCTACTATTGATAAGTGGTACTGCCCCTCCCTCCAAAGAGATTTTCCGGACGGAACAGTCAATGGGGCTGAGTGGATGCCGGTGTCAGGTGAGTTTGTGCTCTATTATCTCAAATTTGAAGTTCTCCACACTGTAATTAATCTTATGACAGATGAGTCATTTCATTCCGTGAATTCCTACGGATGAGAATGTGAATGGCAACTACATTCTGGACCAATATAAACTGAATGACAGTCTGTATTTGCATTTTAAATTAAAATTGAATATGAATGCAGGAACAATGATGGACTACAATTATGTGGAAGGAACTTTTGAACTTCTAGCAGGCATCTCATGTTGTCGGAATGACAATAATACAAAAAATTTGGATAGCATCTGGCAAAATAACAAACTGGTAAACTCAAACTTACTTTAAAACTTGCCCAAATTAAAATTTACTCAAATTATTGATAGTAATCCCTTCCCATGCTTTTCAAAATCTACTGTAGTGCTATTCTGTGACAAATAATATGCTGTTTTCCTGAAAAGGCAATGCTCAAAATTATTGAGCAGACGGAAATCGGGCTAAGAGGACAAGTCGTTGATGCTAATGGGTGGGCTCCATTACCTCAAGCTCAAATGAGAAAGCTTCACCAAGACTACAGACTGGACGACGGGACTATCCCAATGCCATGGTTTGTAAGCACAAGAGGAGAATTTTGGCGGCCACTAACGGCAGGAAAATATTTTATCGAGGTAATTTGGCACAATAAACAGCAAATACATTAGTCCATAAAGTCCATATCAGTAAAAGAGCACATTCTTCGTTTATTTTTAAATCCTAAGTTAAATTTTATACAAAGGTGTTCACTTAGTACTTAAGTATAAAACAAATTGCGCGTTCACTCGGCTCAACAATTACTAAGAATACAGACTTACGACTTACACACTTAGCGTGTTTATAAACGCTAGAAATATTTGGCTATCCTAGGTACAAGCACCAGGATATAAAGAAGCAAAAATTCCTTTCGAAATCCATGACTCGAAGCCCTTGCTTCTCTTCATTCAACTAGAAAAGGAGGAGCCTGAACTAGAAACCAGTGAGGAAGTTATGGCACACGATCAAGGAGTGTTAACCACAATAAGACCTATTATTCATGATGACGAGCAAAACATGGAGTTGGAAATGGACGATGAAACCCAAAATGAAGAGGCATTCAATGACACTGAGAGCCAAATTTCTTCCTCCGAAATTGAATCAAATATCACAAGTTCAGCAGAAACTCAAGTGGCCAAGCCGAAAAGAGACCACTGGCACAAAATTTTAAAGTTGTTCGGTGGAAGCAAAGGGACAGGATTAAGGAATGATCTGGCTATGTTGATTATCACCGCAATCACTTCAATTGTTGGTGGTTGACTATCCTGAGCTTAGCTCTTCTGGATCCTCTCCTCTCTAAAAAAAAGTTGTCAAATTGTACATCAATTTTTTCTATGGCAAAAGGACAAGACTGCACTTGAGCTCAAACTTGAGTTTACTACTTTCACTAGGCAAAATACAGACTGCAAATGCTCCATTATTCATAATTTCTAGCTGTACTAGGTCACTTTAAACCCATACCGGTCACATGGCCCCTTGTGACTAGCTTCAACACTTATATCCGAAAGAAGATATTTGTAGAACAGGCAAGAAATACTACAAATGTTGCTTAAGCCACACATTGATTTAGCATTGTCATTGCCATAATATAGTGGAAACGATTACGAATGAACCTATTGCTCAATTGACAAACGATTGTACTAGACTCAAATGTACAGTAACGCAAAAAAAAACTGTTGTAAAACAAAAAAGGAACGTTTTTACCATAATAAATATGTGATTTTGAACATCTCTGTTAACGACAACTGGTTCAGCCTCCTTAGATCCATTTGCCGGAGTCTCAAAGTATAGTTTTGGTATTGGAACCAATCCAGCCACCAGTGGAAATAATATGTAGGTGAAGTCAATTGACTCTTTCGCATTTAACCTCAAGGTTACCTAAAATAAATTAAAGTTGAAAACTGATTTATTGACTAGATACACTTAAATTAAAAATACTAACCTTTTTCAACCCAGCATTCATGAAAGATTCTGAAGACTCCATCATAACACAGAGGTCCTGAACCCGGTTCGTTCGATTAAAAAGTGTATATAAGACAAGCATGGGTTTCTTTAACTTCCCGCGGCCTCCATTTGAGAAAATCCCTTTGAGAAACAACGGGCTATCACAGACTGTGTATGGAATGACAGGAATCTCAGACGAAGTCGCGATGCCTTCACCTCCGTCGCCGGTTACTCTATTTGAACCAAATCATTTTGTTAATTGCAATACTAACTAGACAACAAGATGTCAAAATGAATACCTTTTCCAAACTATTTTCAAACTCCCCAGAGAACACTGCTCTACGTAAGTCGCTGACAAAGGAAACAGAAGTTCAACTTCTTCATTTTGTTTGAGAAACAATTTTGTGAGCTGAATTTCTGGGCACTCCTTTAACTTGAAACTGGTAGACTGAAATTACAAACAAGTGCTTGCAATTAGAGATAAACTTTAAGCCGAGGTCTTTGCTTTCAATGGGGTGCCTTGAATTATGACTTGGTGAAATTACCTTTAAACTTAAGTTACAAGAATCAACCATGATGTTTGAGTTTGAGATGTTCTTGACGGAGTAATGAAGGAAGATATCTTCATCAATAGAAATGACTTCCAGCTTATCACTTTGCACATTTGTAATATAATGCGATACTTCAAATGGCGGAATTACTTCTATATTCTCAGCACGTTCAACCATGAGAGTTTGTCCTGCTCTGTCAACATATTTTGCCTGCCCAAATTAAACCATTGTTAACGCTTGATTAAATAAAAGACAATATCTGCAATCAAGTAATGCATACTTTCAACGATAATCTCATATCAACTTCAAGGGGATTTGTAGTTTTTATATAGATAATGGTTTCTGAGACTTCATCAGGAGCCATCCTTTTAAATTCAAATATCTTGGTGAGGCCTTCAGAGACAGAATCAGGGTCAGCAGTGAGAATTGCACCTGTGAAATGAATTACAGAATTACACAAAAATGTTTAATACAGTGCGTGCCGAATGTGACACAGGAAGTACAAATTACTTTCTGGTTCTGATGGTGCTAGTAAGCAAGAAAGACCAACAGCTTTGAAGGGCGACGTGTCAACATTTTTTAACAAAATGACAACTTTATACCACTCGTCTGTCAATGCTTGAGGTTCACGTTTTACATCAACTTCAATTAACGGCAGTGATGGTTCAATTTTGATAAGATTCTTAGCAGTGACTTCCTTAGTAATATCGTCAGACCTAATTCAAAGACCAGTCAATTTCCATTAATTAATGTATCTTAACTGTTGCACTCACCATATGTAAGGATTCAATGGTTTTAACGAGGAAAAGTGCATCAAGACTTGTCGATCTTTGCTTCCGATATCAATATATGCGACTTGAAGCTAAAAATAGTTCTAATTAAGTAACATGCAAGGAAACTGAATTAACACAATTGGCTTGCTTAGGAAGTTACCTGAACTGTTTTAGCAACATCCCGACTATTAGGTTTGAAATTGAGCACTAAGAAGCGAGTTTCACCGGGTTGTATCAACATGTCTATTTCGGCCGATTCACAGCAGTATTCAGGTACATTAGTTCGAACTCCGTACTTACGAATAGGAACTGGAAACTCGTTTCGGTTCCTGAGTTCAATGAGGAAAGAGTTATTAGAAACAATACCGTTAATCGCGGAAGAGGCAGTGCAAAAAGTGTAGTTAACTGTTACTTCAGTTTAAATGATATCTTCGCAGAATCCAGGATCCTAACAGAGTCCTCCATAAACCTCACTTTGCAGTCAATAATCGAGGCCTTATGAACTTCAACGTAAGAAGTAAATGGCGAAGCTAGACCTTTTTCCCAGTTGCCAATGTTCATCTCACAGCCTTGTTCTCCCTGGGCAAAAATTATTTCAATAAATTAAGCCAGTTCAACCATTTAATTTTGCTCTGCTTACCAATGGAATCTTCCCACTTATCACGGAGTGAAATTTCGACCACAGCAAATGTTGCGTTTCTTTTTTAATGAAACACGTCATATCCAAATTAAGTAATATGACAAGAAAATTGCAGTATGATGGAATGTCTCCTTCGGAGCATGAAGATCTAAGCCCATATTCAGCAGCATGGAAAATGATACTTTTCCAATCCTGTTGCCCAAATTCCCTTATGATGTGTGTCATTAGCATTATGCACTTTCCGAATTCCTTCGCTGTGTAAAATTGTACACCCATCATATTCACTAGAAACAGGCAAGAGAGATTATTTTATCTTAAAAATGTAACAATTGAACGGGAGCACTTACTTAATTGGCATCTGGTTCGTATTCTCTGTGTCAAGCGACAAAATTCTGAACCAATTCCAAGGTGACTAATAACAAGTTCCTATGAATGAATTCAGTGAATATCACTTTCGCGACATGAATTATGTATGATTATTTGAAGAAGTGACATACGGAATGGTTAACCATTGACTCGAAATATTTCAAAGCTTGAATAGGAATAGCGTCTTCAATGGAGTACAAATTGTCCAATGCAAATGAATCAGTTCGCCAAGGCCGCTGACCCAAATACGTCAAATTTAGCTCTCCTTTGTATGCATCCATCTCAGGTGGCCAAGGAACACCAGCCTAATCAATTAAAGTTATCAAGTAAACTGAACTAAATGAGGAGAAAAATCCATGCTCAATACCTGCGCAGAAATGCGATCTTGGAAATACTTCTGCCGTTGCTGGGCATACTTAGCCGCCATCATAAAATATGTTACAGGGTCAGGAATGTTCAGAGAGTTTGAACGATGAAATTGTTTCAATAACTCTCCATATGTATGATACCTAAGGCAGTAGAAAATTATGTATTATTCGGATCGTACCATACAAACAGTAATGTGTTTTGCTTAGACTTACTGGGTTTCCAGCCATGCTATATGTTCAAACATGAGTTCAGGATTCCCTTCCAATTTATGAAATGAACGAATGTGTTTGTCAAACTGGGTCTTGCACTCTTTGCCGTCCGCTTTAAGCAGATGCAGTCGAATTAGTCTATAATTCAGCAAAGCCGCGACGACCTATAAAGCAGATTGTCCAATTAGATCAACCAATTATTTCAAGTTCAAGCAGTTAACCTTAAATACCTTAAGCTCCTGCACATTCGCATCGGTCACCTTAATGCTCAACAAAGCATCATTGGCTGCTTGGTAATGGCTGAAAGTTAGACAAACAATAATTATTATCTCAGGCTATAAAGTCAATCGATTTCTCCTTTGGGCATTGGAGTATAAGTTTCGGAATCAAACCTAAGAGCTGCGATGTAATCCCTTCGAACTTCTTGAAAATAAGCAATTTTAAAATTATAACGAACAAGAAGTGGCGTCAGCGTGGCTTTATCCTTCACTTGCTTAGTCCTTTTAATGCGAGTTGCGTAGTACTGTTTAGCCAATTCCCGTAAACCACCTTCAAGTCTGAAGATCAAATTATATTATAAGAATATATATATATATATATATATATATATATATATATA
>JAAXYW010003715.1:0-10878 GCA_036851895.1 Orthonychiurus folsomi | reverse complement strand
TATTTTATTTGCCAACTGAACGCCTTCTGCGATTACTTTTACGTCTCTTTCGCTTTCCAGCCAACGGGGATCCCAAATTCCAGGGCCTTTTGGATTGGTTGGGTCAAGGGTCAATGAACCTCGACTGGTGACGCGCCCGAGGAGGCACAGCATTAGAAGTGTGTTGTCGCCCTGCAAACGCGAGTAGTCGTATTTAACAAATGCTAGGCATTTTTTCTAATAAATATATCTTAGTTATGTACTCCTCCCGGAACGTAGATGGACCCATTGTGGGACATAATGAATTGGATATCAGGCCATTCAGGGTCACCCTCATTCCTTGCAATTGAAGACGTGGCAAAACCTTGACCCAGTGTTCCCCAAATTAGTGTCAACGGACCTAGATGTAACCAATATGTACTACATAACAGATATGGTGAATTAGGCTTAATAAAATACCTCGGCCGTTATTCAGAAAGTTGTCCACATCAGACTGGCCAAAATTCTTAAGAGGTAATTTTTCAGGGTCATCAAATTTAGCAACGACTCCACTCCAAGGGTGATCTTGGAAATTCTGGCCAACTCCAGGCAAGTCCACTTTAACGGGGATCTGGCGATGGAGAATAGTTGAATTCAGTAATTTAAGTCAACCTGTTGCTTACCTTTGCCGACTTTAACTGCTCCGCCGGACCAATCCCTGACCGCATGAGTATCATTGGTGAGTTCATTGACCCGGCAGTCAGGATTACTTCCTTCCTTGCCTTTGCGTACATCAAGACTCCAAACTTTTCGTAAAAAACGCCTACAGCTTTTCCGCTCTCATCAATGTCAACCTTGATCATAAAGACATAATATGTACAATCAACAAATCCTTCAATTTGTGCCACTAAAAATAATAGACACTTACATGTGAAGCGTCAGAGTACTTGGAAATGGTGAGTGTTTTTCTATTTAGAATTGGTTTCAGAAATGCGTCAAACGCAGACACCCTTCGTCCCAGTTGAAGCGTTTCGGAAATTGGACCGAATCCTATTAAAAAGTTGAAACAATGCCATGCCAATAACGTTAAAAGTTGCTCTTTAATAAGGAACTCGATGAATGGGAACATCCGGCGTTACGGACTAGTTTTGTCGGCCCCGAATTGAATAAAAACCCTACCTTAGGAATTTTTGAGTAATATACCTCCCAAATCACATGTCTATTACTTATCGTATCAGAGAACACTTGCACCAGAAATTTATTGTTGGATCAAAAAGTAGACACGAGTCCTAGCTCGTTCATTCTCATTCATTCATTCCTACATCATGGCACCGCGAGGCGAAAGACTCTTGAATCGCAAGAAAAGTTAGAAATTATCACTGAAATTGCCAATGGTAGTAAGCAAAGCGAGGCTTGTGCGGCAAGAAGTTTTCCAAAGCAGACTGTGAACAACATCTGGAAGAATAAAGAAAATATCTAAGAATCCTTTAATACGATGTCAGGTTCGGTTGAAAAGTGCAAGTTGTAAAAACATCCAGAATTGGAGGACCCGCGTTTGAAATGGATAAGACAGTGCTGTGCTAAGAGCATTCCACTCAACGTTCATTAAATTAAAGGCTGGAGAGTAAACTCGCCGCCCTCAAGGGATCCTGCCATATCTTGAATCACCACCTCTACTCATCTTAAAATTGTTACAAGAACTAGCGTTTTGTACTTTCTTAACCCTCACGATGTACTTTAAATAATTTGTAATGTTCTCCTGTGCCCTCAAGGCAACCTTTGTTGAAAGGCAGTGTTTCTTTAATAAAGGAAAACATTTTCTTTAAAAGTTTTGGATAAGAAGTTCTGGGACTGTTGGCTGCAAAATTTATTGAACGTAATGGAGTTGTCTGGAAGAATAAGAGCGGAGAATCTAAGAATGCCAATATGTGTCTTTGGCATGCGAGTGACTTAAAAACAAATGGCCCGTTATTTCTAAAGAGTATGCTCTCACGTTTCAAACACATAGGATTTGATGTTCAACAAAGTGAATTGGAGGAATTAAAATTGCCAATTGCCTGCATTTCAACCCAACTTTATGGCGATGCAATGTTATTTGGAATTGTTCCTGTGGGAACCGAACCGTCTGATTACGTAGACTTTGAACCTGGTTATCTGTGGAGAATGTGAAAGTGAAGGGCACGAAGAAACAGGAATAGAAAGTGATGAGGAAAATGAAGGGTCGAGTTCTCCACAAATAATGCTTACAGTGTCACAAGCTGAAGACAGCTTCTAAATGCTGTTCGAACCGAAAACTGTCCACAGGTAGTGCACGCAGCATATGCAACCATTACATAACTACAAGCTCAACATGTGAATTTTTTTACCAACCAAACAGAAATAACATGTTATATGTACATATTTGAAGCAGTTTTGAGAGCACTTGCCTTCTTTTTGTGGTGCGTTGGAGTTTCCAAAAGATTTATAACCGAGCTGGTTTCCTGCTTCAAGCAGTGCATCATAAAATGGTTTCAATTCTTTTCCGCCTTTTCGGATGGTCAGTGGGCCACCAACTCCCATGTGACCTGCAAAATTAAGTTTTATCGTCAGAAATTTTGGTAACCATATAATTTGAATGAAATCTACCATCTGTATTCTCCTCTTCATGGAAATCCTCAGTTCTTTTAAAGTATGGAAGCAAATTGTCGTATTTCCATGAGTCATCCCCAGTCAATTCTGCCCATACGTCGTAGTCCTTTGGATGACCTCTGTTGTAGCTCAATCCATTCACGACCGACGTTCCACCCAAGAATTTTCCTTGACCTATTCTTGCGACCTATCGAAACATTCTTGCTAATACTAGCCACATAATTAATTTTGTGTAGCAATTATTTACATACGCCTTCATGGTCCAAAGTGGAATGAACTTGTTTGATGGACTTCCAATTATGAAATATGGCCGGAGATGTTTGCAGATGAAGGAAATTTGCTGGAACGTAAGTCTGTGGAATCGGATCACCACCGGACTCCAACAGGAGAACAGAAAATTCCTTCGACAGACGATTGGCTACAACAGATCCCGCTGATCCGGCTCCAACTAATTTCATTCAACATGTAGCTCAGAAACTTTGTGTAACGCACAATATTTCCATGGCTATGCTTACCAATAATGAAATCGAATTCCTTTATTTGCGGCAATGAGTAATCAGTTGGGTTTTTTGGAAGAAATTCCTCGCGGTCAATATCCTCGTATTTCTTCGCATACAATGCAATCAGATAGGGCAACGGATCCAAATACAATTTTGTACATCGCCATTGCGGAATAAGTTAGCAATGAGTGCTAAATGGAGTTCGGAGGCTAACTGTGGCGAACAAGGAATGTATCACTCCGCAGCTAGAAAGTATTCGCACGAAATTAACATAACCAGATTATTTTTTTCATTTTCGCAACCAATATAATGCGTAAAGTCCTACCTGTATGATCCGTACTAGTTATTTAATGAGATACACTTTGTGTCTATGTCCCGTAGCGTTGAAATCAAGTTTAAAGTTCAAGATTTCTTGCCCAACTGCTGCGGCTGGGGAAGGCAGAAGGCTGTAGTTTTAGCCCGCTTACTGGGAAAATCAGATATTTGAGAATATTTTTAGACATAACTCATACGAAGTTGTCATTAGTCTTTGAACAAAGGCAATCATGCTAATTACAGTATCGCTATCGCATGCACGTAATGGTTTTACCACTCAACTCTTTAGTAGTTAAACTACAAGGCATGCAACTGTTAATGCCCCTTTCTTGTCCAACAAGAATCCAAGAAAATAAGGGACTCAGCTCTGACTAACCAATTAAGCGTTGGTTTCTTAGTTCTGCTAGTGCAGTCCACAGAATTTGATGGTATGAGGCGGACGCTAACGAGGAAAGTACCCGTGCGGTAACCCTTGGATTTAGCTGAAACTTTGTCCACATGTTAACATTGTGTAGAAACTATGTTTCACAAAGTGTCCACTCTCACTACTCAAATTTCGAATTTAGCCGAATTTTTTAAATTTGGCTTGAAATACTTTGCATGCTGGGACCTGTAAAATCGAGATTTCTGTGGGTTAAATGCCGTCCTGTTTTTTCAGCTTTGCAGTTTGAACGCAATGCATAGAGTGGCATGGCGTGCGGCGCCGATTCGCTCGGCCAGTCTTGGCCTCCATGCAAGTCTGTGTATTGCGTCCAAAACTAAAAAGGCCGAGGAATCATTAGGCGGATGTTCTGGCGTGGAGCGCCCTTAAAAGAATGAAACAAGATTTTTTTTAATTTTAATTTTTTGAGTATTTTTTCCTAGAAACCTAAATTTGAAAATATTTGTACCGGTTTCCGCCGGTGAAATGATTTGAAATTAATAAAATGGATATATGGTATGCGCAATGCGCACATTTCGGAGGAATTCCTTTCCAAAGCACGAAAACTCACAATTCTACCGTAAATGACATAATTGAGGCCTTGGTCCAAATTGAACCCGGGCGCGGCGCGTGCGGGCGGTGGTCGTTTCCGCCTAATGAAAAATTAGCTTATTCTTGTGTACATTAAAAACCGCTGAAAATTAATGTCAGAATTTCATCACAGAAACTAGCAAAAATACCCTGTCCTGAAAGTAAAGTAAACAGCAAAATGTCTCAATCTGTCCGTCCGTCCGCTAGTATTCATTGATTCTCCAGTTTGGCCTCTAGCTTCAGATGACCAGAATTTTTGCCACTAATTTAACAAAAGTGCTGTCTTGGCATAATAGGTAGTGAGCGCAACCACGACGTAATCTTTTTGACGTAAAATGTTTAGGTCAAAAAATTTTACGTCATGGTTTTACGTCGTACAGTTAGCGCATTTCGAATTTGGCGTAAGTCCAAAAATAACAACGGTGTTCAGGGAAATATAGCCAGGCATAACAGTATTAGGTTTTAAGTCGTGGCGCAAAACTTTTGTTCACGTCGACGTAAAAAAAATTTTTTACGTCAACTTTCGGTTGCGTAGCGACGTAAAACCTAAAAATTTTACGTCATGACGTAAATATAAGGTCTACGTCAAATCTTACGTAATTGCGCTAACTGTCTTATCGTTTAACAGAAAAAAACACGAACGTTGCCTAAAGGCATGTTCAATATTTAGTAAATACTTAAAATAAAAGAAATACCATTAACATAAAAACTAATTCCACACAACAATTGAACCCAATCGCATGCCGGACACGTACAGCTGAATGGATATTACGATATTTTAGTTTTGCCTAAATCTTAAAATAGAAATGAGCTTTTTCTACAAGAGAAAAAATTTCCTTTAAATTTAGCGTGGAATATTTTTACTTGTCCTTGCTAAAAGCTAGGTCTGAAATAATATTTTTGACCTTGCGCAATTTTTAATTTCAAAGAAGTAGTGAACTCAACAAAACTAAATTGGGTACGATGGCTCGTTCGTGTATATTCCCGTTCCCTTACCCTTGCCTTGTGCATTTCTTTACTACGGCAAACGCATGGACATAAAGCGTTGTCAGTGATTGGGCCGGTTTCATCCTACAGGACGGCGTGGGTGGTGGTGAGTATGGGCCATTCGTGAAAAAACAGATAAAACGGATGGCATTAACAGAGGAAAGATGTTCTTTCAGTTTCCTTCTCATCCAATCCTCAACCCGCACTTCATTTCACCGCATCGGTAAGCAACAGCACACAAGTAAAAATTTGCAAATTATTCCTCCAAAAGTTCACCTGCAAACAAAACACCACCCGTAAAGGTCAGCATTATTATTATGCATTTCTTTACTACGGCAAACGCATGGACATAAAGCGTTGTCAGTGATTGGGCCGGTTTCATCCTACAGGACGGCGTGGGTGGTGGTGAGTATGGGCCATTCGTGTAAAAACAGATAAAACGGATGGCATTGACAGAGGAAAGATGTTCTTTCAGTTTCCTTCTCATCCAATCCTCATCCCGCACTTCATTTCACCGCATCGGTAAGCAACAGCACACAAGTAAAAATTTGCAAATCATTCCTCCAAAAGTTCACCTGCAAACAAAACACCAGCCGTAAAGGTCAGCTTTATTTCATTGTTAACTATTATACTTTTTAGTCATTTAAATATTCTGGCACTGGCACATCTGGCTCTATCCTATTTCCAAACAAATTAAGCCAATTAATCCGAGAATAGGTAAACATATACATGATTTGCATACATAATTAGCCCCATGGCATTCCAACTGTATAAAAAACTCCAATCCATCACCTGCAGACAGATTGAGTGACATTTATCATGTTTGCGGTTGTATAAATCCCGACCTGACATCCAAAGTGACAGCACGTATATTTCTTTGTGTACTGAGTCGCCGCTCTCTGCCTGAATTACGCATGGTACCGTTTTTTGTCTGTGGATCCCGCTCGCTCGATGCTATGATGCCCACGGGTCTTCCTTGATTTGATTAAGATATCAATTACAATACTACTCTGACGAAGTATTCCTACTTGTTGTGCTTATTGTTACAACTTGAATCGGGGTCCGACATTTACGTGTTTTTAACGAGGACGGTGATAAAATATCACCTTTCTTTGATTCAGCTTTTATTGCTGGGATTTATTTACGATTCACACCTTGAATGGGTTAATTTACTGTGGTAGATCTTATGGGTTATTATGTAAATTTGAGTAGTAAAATGAGCGTGCTCTGCGGAATTTTTTTTATGTGATTGTCGAATTCATTGTTTTTGCTGGTGGCAGGGCAGAGAAGGGAAATCTGTCACTCAGAATTAAACGTCTGTCTGTCATTTCTTGAGGAGCCCAAATTCTCCGAGCACTTCGTTGCACATTGCATTGCATTAGGAATTGTGTATTGAGCAACAGTAGAGTTTGGTCAGTCATTTATACATCTGAGATTTGAGTTGTGTAATTTAAGTGGACAGGGACAAAAGCACGTTGGTACTAAACAAATGTTAAAATCAGTGCATAATTACACTGCATTTTAAACTTGATCCTAAGCAAATTAGTTCAAACAATTCAGTGCTTGGCAATCATACGAAAAGTATAAGTGCGGGATTCAAAAAGTAAGGTAATTTTTCAATTTATATTAATCCATATTACATAAGTGCAATTGAAGGGCGCAGTGCTAAAACTGTCTCACTCAAAGTTTATTTTTCGTCACTAAGAAAAATTCAATTTTGAGTTTGCAAAATTTCAAGTTTTTAAGTTTTTTTGAAAATTTCCAAAATTGGCATGGCGCTCAACACATAAAAACTCAAAATCTCTTATGGCGCCCAACACACGATTTTCCCAAAATTTAAATGGCCGTCAACACAGGTGATCGTGTTCAGGCGATTTTCTCGCTGCCGCGTCGACGCGTCGAGAAGCATAAACAAAATACTTTCGCTTAGGAACGAATGGGACACTTTTAGCACTGAGCCCTTCAATTATGTTAATCCCATAGTGCATTCACCATTCTAAAAACACCAGCAACACACATTTTTTTCATTTGTTTTTCCTTTGTTTTCCTTTAAAAGGAGTTTCCCCCTTTTAGTCTAATCCCAATCTTTCCTTCAATGTGTTTTTCAGTTCAGCCAGACAATAAAATTCCCAAACATTTTACTATTCCAATTTCCCCTAATGTAAACTTCGCATTTTCTCGGATTTGCCTATTAATCCCAAAATTTTATTCCGTCCTCGCGTAGCTCTGCAAATTAAATTCCTTCCCTCAAGCCAAACGCCGCCGTTCCATTCTTGCATTTAATCTTTGATCCGTAAGGAATTCCCCCATCAAATCTTCGGCGCGACAAACGCTTCCAGCTGTAAAATCCCCGTCCGTCCGTGTCATTAAATCCCCAAGTGTCGTCGTGGTCATCACTTTTCCGTTAACCCGTGCCGTTCAAAAATATTTCGTCGCCTCCTGAGAAAATAGACACGGCGGTTCGTGTTGTGCTAAAGTGCTCTTAGCGAGCACGGAATGATCTTGTACATTCGTAATAACACGGAGTGTCCTCGTAAAATTTCGAGGAAACGCATGTTTTTGGGTGGTTTATTTCCCACAACTCCGCCTGTTTATTCGCAGAAAGGAAAAGCAATTGGGATTTAATAACAGCACTCGAGGATATTGCTATTTTGGAAATACTACGGGAGTGTGGCGTGATGCGAAATGCGGATTTTTATCTTTCGGAAAGGGAGAAAACCGGGATGGAAATGGCGGGGTGTTTTGTCAGCTGAAAAAAAAGCAGCTTGCAAAAATCCCAGTACAAATTAGAAATGTTCTTATGAAATTGTTGGCAAAATCTGGATTCACAATTCCAATTTCGTAGAAAATGCGGCTAGAATTTTCTGTGGTCCGATTTTTATGGCTGAATCTACCAGAATTTGAAAAACGACCACTAGACAATAGGATTACCACAAAACCCAATTTATTATTCTGACAACTCATAAATTAAAACTTTTAAAAATCCCCGTACCTTATTTCCCTTGGAATTTCCTCATTATCTCCACATTTTGTAAAAAGTACTAAAACCCATCCCACAATTTCCAGCAACTCATTTTCTACTACAATGTTTTAGACCCTATGCAACTTACGGCAGGCAAAACCATAAATAAACGCCCAGAATTTAATGCCTTGCCCAAAATGATTCATTACGGCACGAACCCTCATGTGGTAAAATGTATTTCCGCCGCAAATGCGATAAAATCCAACTTGTAGTCCGCAACAGTGTAATGCCATCCACTTCAACCCCTTTTGATCTTCTGCCCTCGTAAAACGGAATCTTTCCGTTGGCAAAGTTCCATAATTGCAAGGGGTAATATTTTTAATGGCTCGTTTTTGAACGGGGGAGAATAAAAAGTTTGCGTCGAGAGCTGAAACATTGTTCCTTCGGAGGAAATGAGTTTTTGGGTGCCCATTAAAAATGATGTGCACATGTTTTGGTATTTCCTTGAGGCATTCGATGTGAGTTGGGATTGGTTACATAGGGAAAAGAGGAATGGCTGACAGGGAATTGGATTGGACGGAAAATGCATTAAAATGAGGGGGTGAAGAAGGTGCTGTTTTGGTTTTACGAGTGGCGTTTAGGTTGAGGAAAGGGTGCGCCGGAGGAGAGGGTGCAAGTTCTTTTGAAATTGAGAGGCGGAGATGCAAGATGGGGAAAAGGGAGGTGCAGTTACAAGTGTTAGGAAGAATTACAAGGGAGAGAATCCAATTTTTCTGAAGATGTACTAACCCAACTTTGAGATTAACGGCAAAAATTTATTTTCAACTGCAATTACATATGAGTCATAACAATAATGATACCAGCTTATTTAATTATTACAAGCCCTCAATAGTACCTTACTTGCTATAAGTAGACTGCCATAAGCAAAGGTTACACAAATTAAATAGCGTCAACTCTATCTGTATATCAGACGCTGAATTCATTATTCTGGTTGGAAAAATCTTAAGGACAAGCGACTTCTTATTGACATGCATTGACATTTTTATTGTCCACGTGGTCTCTATTGCCACATTTCTCTCCCAGGGATGGGCAAATTTCTTGGATTTTAAATCCGGATTTAAAATCATTTTTTGGATTTCTAAATTCCAAAAATTAATACGAGAATTTTGGGGATTTTGTGGATTGGCGCAGTGGTCAAACTTTTACAGGGTGGTTTGACAAAATGATTTGCAATTTTCGTATCCAACAATGGAGCACACTTCTTCAATTCCTAATAGTAAAACTGCCACTTGCATATTGTAATCATCAATTCGTTTAAAAAAATCTAGTCAAGAACAATAACATAAGTAATTTAATTTTTTGACAAATAACACAGTTTTAATCACATTGATTATTGTTGTATTGTATGAATGCAAATTTTCTCCATCCTTAACCATTTAGAAAGCCATATCGTGGGATTTATAGTATGTAATTAATATACTGTGTCTAAGAGGCAATCTCAAATACGAGACAGTGGTTATTGACTAAATGATTGTCCCCAGCAAGTCACTTAAACCGTACACCTTTCGGTTTGAAAATAATCGAACCGTGTCGATCTAATGGTCAAGCATTTTAGCACATATCGCGTACTTTCAGCATATTAATTCAGGTCTGAGTTTAGCCAAAAATTGATCAGAATTTTATAACTTTCGATTGGACAGGGATCAATCCATACAATTTCTTTAGCATTTAATCCTTGGTCCTTCAATTAAGAAAAGTGAATCCTAAATCATTGACATAGCACCTTGGTGGAAAATCAGTCATTAGTCGTTAGACTGTGTAGAACGCGTAAATCGCACCTTGTCATTTCTGGAATCTAGCAATCGAGTTTGACTGTTTATTGAGGATTGCACCCGTGTAATCATTCACTTTGATCGTATTCGGATGCTCAGCGCCAGTGTCTTCATTCGATTCTCGTACACAAAGCTGTAATGCTGCAGAGCCTCCCCAGTACACTGCAAAGCATCGGCTAACCCTTCTCTCGTTTTCAGCATCTCCGGCACGGTTTCGCAATTTGTGGGTTTTTAGAGAAAACTCGTGGGTTTTTCGGGTTTTCAATGGGTTTATGGGTTTTTGTGTGTATTTATTGGGTTTTTCTTGGGTTTATGGGTTTTTCTTATGGCGCCATACAGCGGTGATACTTGAAACTAATGAAAGGATGGAATATTCAAGTAATCTTAAATTTCTTGCTGAACCTTACATAACCACAGTCGACCAGAACAACTCGAGTAAGATACGGATATGCCAAGTTCTACTCCTAATGCCTCAAAATCCCAGCATACAACTAGATTTCCTGTAAGAATATCAACAATTTGATTCTGAATTGCAGAGAACTTTTAATGTCATTACTCGTGTATCCTTATCCCGAAACGTAACTTCCATAAGAAGCGCATTGATGTTATTTTTTTTTGATACATAATTAAAATAAACTCTGCAAGCAGAGATCCAAAAGAGCAGCTGCTACACACAACGCACAT
>JAAXYW010003714.1:0-10879 GCA_036851895.1 Orthonychiurus folsomi | reverse complement strand
ATTTGGATCCCTGGCAATGATGTAATGATGATTCGATATTTATACTTATAGTGTGCAGAATAAAGAACAATTCTTTTATAATGTAAAAAATGACTTTCTTAATTTGAGTTTACACATTTTCCGGTGCAAAACGCGCATCAGGTAACGAGTTTTCGTTTGGAGAAAACTTAAGATTTAATTACTGTCGTTTATTATTCAGATTTATAGTTTCTCGTGTACATGCATTAAGCTCTAGCTTAATTGATCCCTAAATCGACCCACCAAAACTACACTTACAGCACGATATGGCACAATAATAAAAAGGACGATTGTAATTTCGGGATGTACGGCGGCAACTGCCAAATAATATGAGAGCAGAGCGACAAGTCCAGTCGACACAAATCCATTGAAAATCATCCAAAGGCGGCACAATAATTTACTCCTTCGATTGATTCCAAACATGAGTAGAAATGTCAATGCAAGTAATGCAAGGAACACAACTACGGCACATATCACGGCAACAAGTGAGATGGAATGGACTTGGAGCAATTCTTGTGGGATCGTGTCATTCCCAGACTGACAACTCGAGAGGAGCGAATTGTATTGAGTTTCCAAACGCCCGTATTTGACAAATAACACAAAAATGATGCTCACAACCAAAAGTGATGTACAAAACCACTCAACTCGCACAATTGTTCTAACATCACTTTCCTGTTCTGAACGCTCCAGTTTTGGCCTCTGATTTGCGAGGATCATTTTGAAAATGATCAGTATTGCGCTTGAGTTTGTATTACATATTGATTCGCCGGATTTGCTTGCAAGTGTGAGTCAATGTATGTTTTTGTACTTTGTCATGTCATATATGCAAATTGTATAACCATTGGAAGTTGACTTTTTATTTTACACATGCAACCTTGAACATTGTTCAGAAAAAAACCTGGTCCTTAATACACAGTGCAAACAAGATAATATTTTTTATATGGAATTGAGTAATTTGCGTGCGTCGGTGTAATATAATACGGAGTGGAAGTGTTGACGTGCAGGCGGTATGCGAACTTTGCATGAAGTTAATTACTATAGCGCAAAGTTTGGAATTACCAATGTGAACTTATGAGATGGTGTGAGAACTGACAACTGCATGACTGAATTGCAGCTAAAATAGCCACTAATATAGTCACCTTCGTTTCATAAGATATGAACAAGTCATTATGTTGTTTTAAATAGTAAGAAGTCATTAATTGAAGTAATCAAGCACTTATGGATAATTAATTTGGCATTCACAAAATTGAATTGAATGTACTAAAAATAAAAATTTCTAAACTTGTTGCTTGACGAATTCCGTCCTTTGGCACTGAATTCTGAACAAATCACGTCGCCAAAGTGTTTTAATTCAACCTTTTTATATTTTTGGCTAGTTTGTTCTTTAATAAACAAACTCAAACTCGCTTATGGGGACTTACATTGCAATTTCCCATATATCTCTATCTCTAATGACCACATCATTATATTTTCCACACGTTTTCCTTGGGACAGGTCAAAATCAAGTTTTAAAATTCCATGCATGGCCTCCATGCAAGTCTGTATTGCGTCCAAACTGCAACACTAAAAAAGCACGGGGATTAACACACACACACAAATCTCCAATTTCACAGGTCGCTGCATATTTTGAGCTAAATATCAAAATTTGCCAAAAATGGAGTTTTCATTTTGCCGGCGTAGTATTTTGCACAGCACCATGCCATTCTACATCATGGTCCTCCTGCAGGAGAGGAGTCATGTCACATGTCACATGACTCCATTGTTAAAGATTCATACAGATGTACGTATAAAATAATGTTTTATTGCAAGTAATCAGCCTAAGAATGAAAAACTAAACATAATATCCTCTTATTGTATCGGAAATCGTGCCTATGTTATGTCTACCACTTGATTTAGACACAATCCTATACTAACTAGGGTTAGTTCTTATTATACGGCTGAATGATCCTGTAATCGGATGGATGAGTCTTCCTCATTGGGAGAATGCTTCAAAGTCATCTTGTTGGCTGGGATTGGGGAGGGATAAGGACGAAACAGACATCGTGAATCACTTTTTGGAAGAATATATCGTTCCATCCCATTCTTAAAGCCGGGCCGGATTTCGGAAGGAGGGGAGCGTCTTCTTCTTGCTTTCTGCTCCTTTTCTTGAATGAGGGATTTTGTCCGTGTTCCTTTGGACAGGAAAGTTATTGATAACACTGCCGCGGGTCGTTAATCACAAAGTAATCGATCTTAACAAAACCCAAAGGGGCTTCCCAACGAATAATGCACTGGCTTATATAATTTTGCAAGGTATTGCATTTCCATGCATTGGATTTGGAGAGCAAAGAAGATCGCATTGGAGGAATGTCGTACAGACAACAGAGGCACGGCTCCAAATCCCTCCCTCCTCTTCCCCGTTCCCCTCCGAAAACCAAATAATCTGTCAAATCCGGAAACAGGGCATTAATTTTAAGTGTGTGTGGCATGAAGGAGTTTGTTTTGGCGGAAGTCAACCAAGGTGCTTGACTCTGACGGCAGTTTCTTTTGTTCATCTTATTTACCGCTCTTGCTCCCCACGTCATTCGCCGAGAGGGAAATTAATTATCTGTTCCCACGACCAATTCAATCCTTATGGCATGGTGGCGCACTCATCTTATTTCAGAAGTGGATCTCGAATCGGATCGTTGAACTTCCATTGATGATCTTGAAGGCAAAGCCTATTTTATTGTTGGAATTGGAAGGGTAATTGTTAACTCTAAGTTGATTAGAATGTTGTCAATATTATGGGCGATTAGTGCGCTGGTTGACTGCTAAGTTTAGGATATTTAGTTTCTTTTGTTCATCTTATTTACCGCTCTTGCTCCCCACGTCATTCGCCGAGAGGGAAATTAATTATCTGTTCCCACGACCAATTCAATCCTTATGGCATGGTGGCGCGCACTCATCTTATTTCAGAAGTGGATCTCGAATCGGATCGTTGAACTTCCATTGGAGATCTTGATGACAAACCCAATTTGATGTTGGAATTGGAAGGGTAATTGTTAACTCTAAGTTGATTAGAATGTTGTCAATATTATGGGCGATTAGTGCGCTGGTTGACTGCTAAGTTTAGGATATTTACATTTACAAAAGTTATACTAATATATATTCTTTAATAAATATTATTAAAGCTTTCTATCGCTCTCTGACAAAATAAACATGTAATTGGGTAATGCACTGCATTAAACGGCCTTAACAAATCTAACCAGCCAAATTATGTGATATAAAACTAATACAGCAAGCATTTCAAAATTTTAGATGTTTTATTATTTTTTAATGTTTTTACATGCACCTTTCTGGATCAATGTTGAAATCAAAGACACTTGTGCTAATATCTGAAGTTTCCTGAAATAAGTCAAACAATCATTAGAAATTGAAGTAATTACAAACTAAACAAAGCGTATCATCAAAATTATTAATTAGTGTACAATATTTGTCCTCATTTTTGAAACCTTTTGAGAAACCTAAAAGTACATTAATCTCAACGTTTCCAATTAAATTGGCGTAATTCTCATCAAAATAAGTTCGGCTGCTGTTTTAAAGCACTCAAAAGTTGGCCAAAGTAATAACCCCACATTTATTGGCCAAATCCGTCCCATCCAAAACTCAAACCACCGCACGTTGATTAAAGCATTAATATTAAAGTGGAGGATAAATGGGAAGGAAATATGTTCGTCGGATCCCGTCAATAAGTTGTAAAAAAAAACTTCAAAGACATCCACTGGTGTCCTACATATCACATTCTATGTTTTTTAAATGAGATACTTATTCTAAGCCAAATGTCCCAGGAATAAGGGCTAACTAAGGAATAAATCCTTCTCATTTTCCCAGACGGTGCGGTACGGCAACCCAGCCCAGCCCCCGAAGTGCTTGGAGCCAAGAAAATAGTCATAAAACCACAAGAAGAGTCAATTTGGATCCTCTTTTTCCCTAAAAATCTGATCCTATCTTCTTTTTTTTAATTCTCTTCCTATCCAAGCTACACATAGTATATTCATAGTACGTTACGTGGTTTATTACCTCAGGCCACCCACGAGCCACGCCGTACGTACGCGTACGTACCGACATGAATGCAAAACCAGAAGCCGGCGAACCGAAACCCCGCCTCATTCCCTGTATCATTTTTCATATCAGATTCCATATAAAATATAATAAGTTTTGGTGACATTCGAGGGGGACTTGGGTTGGTGAAAGGGATCGTTTTCTTCCACCGCCAGGAGACAAGGGGGACGAACGATACGACGCGACGCGACGGTGGCTTTCTCCATAAATAAGACATGGGAGAAATTCTTGGCGGCATGGCACGGTGCTATCATATTTCTCATCAATTTCAAGTGGCAATATGCTGTGTCACGCTTACTTACTTCTTCATTTTCCCATTTCATGGACCCAATCCCGCATTCCATTTCCTCAGCTTACGCGAGGCAAGGCAGTGAAGTCTTCAGCCTCCGGAGATCCCCATCCCCCCAATCTGACACACAAGATTGGTCAAGGGTTAAATATTCTGGGATTGACACTTCCGTTCAACCCTTTGTTTGTTTCCATCTCATTCAGGCATGAAGTGGGGACAGGATTGGATCCATGATTTGTTTTTGAACTGTCGGACGATTTTGGCAATAGGATTTGAGTATTAGCTATGAATTTAATACATACAAATGCAAAAGTACAAATAAATCGACGACAAATGTACAGAATCTGAAGAATAATGAATAATGAACCACGACTGACTCCATTTGCGAATTGAATAATTACCGTATTATTTTATTTACAGATACGAAATACACTATTCCGAACACTTACTTACATACACATACTCCGTAAATCCCTCATATAGATAAAGGGTCTAAAATTTATAGCACATTCCTAAAGCATTCAATCTGCTCCGGCCCAAAAAACCACCTTACTGTTTTGAAAGCTAAACGAAACACTATATTATCTTATCTTTTTTATATCTATTCAACATAATGTTATTAGTAGTATTTACAATCCGAAATGTTTTTTGGGTCGTTTAATCATGTTTCTGAATATATGTGTCTTATCATATAGTAGGTACGTAACGTACTTAATTACGTGGCTGGCTAAAAGTACATAAAAGGCCATGCACTGACCTTAATAACAATCCAAATATACAGAAGTACATTTCCTAATTAAATACATACAATATGATGAACAATTCCTACATAAGTTCACTGCCAAGAAATTTACATCACATGACGGGATATCTCTAAAATAAATTTTGAACATTTTCGGTTTTTACAGTTAGGAATTCGATGCCGCATCCATACGTCCATATTTTATTTATACATGCCCATTTTATGCTTAGTCGAACATCCCCGCTTTTCCGTTTCATGTGGACTCCGAATGTTGTAGGGCTGCCTTCTTCGAGACGGGCGGAGATGAATAGGTGTAGTTATTTAAAAATTGCACATACAAATGTTGGAGGGTGATTGAGAGGATGATGGAAATGAGCCATAGGGGTGGACATGGAACACAAGTTGTGCTGTGGCTTCCGTGTTGCATGGCAGCTGGATTCTCTCCTATATATTAAATTATAGAATAATTATTTAGACAGTCATCAGTGTTTCTTGTGAGTGGAAACTATAAGGGCCTGTCGTGTATTAATCCCACCCCCTTTACTATGTATGTTATGCATGCCTAGTAAATCATGAGAAAATTATTCAGAGCAATATATTTCCCTTCGCGGATTCATGGAGAAAGTTCGATTTGAGCCACTCAGTCGTGTGAACGATCCGCAGTGTCCAACACATGTCGCCAGCTTAACCTCAAATAATGGAAGAGTGCACAGACAGACGGCCCTTGCCGCTGTCGCGATCAATGCAAATCCACAGACCCTCATTTGCATTTGCATATGTATCCACTCCGAGGCTCCCAAAATCCGGTAATTTAAAAAGTGAAAGTCCGATTTAGACATTCTCACATAATGCGATTTGTGGGCCGCACGTCACGGCGGGGGACCACCCACATTATAAATGTCTCGTTGAACTCATTCCCAATTTTCTGGTTTATTTCAAGCTTCACTTGACTGGATGACAAGGTTTGAGGAGCTCATCAGTTCATTTTCGCATCCATGGCTTTTCTACGCGGAGTACGTACGTTACATATAAGTACGTACGCATGAATCCATCTCATTAGCATAATTAGCACGGAAAACAACGGAGAAATGTACATGGACGTACGCGGAAATAATACTGGATTGTAGCGAATCTCTTATGCATGAATAAATGGAAATCCAGGGCTGCGCGCGCGTGCGCGGGAACGGGAGTGTGATTGACTGAGAAGAAATTGAAAGGGCTTGTGGCAATTTTGTTCAAATAGTGTACATAGGATATTTCATGTAAGATAATCGACTCTCATGGCAAGGCGTGCAGAATGGAATACAATATTGGTTAACGCCTCAATAGCGTCCCTGGATAATTTTCGCCCCTCGACTCAAAAGAACGGAAACCCTTCGAGTATTTGCATAGATCAAAGATCTTTACAAAAACACTCGTTTCCTTTTCCCGAACGGCGTAGTTGGTGGCGAGGTAAATCGTAAAGCCGTAGATATGTATACCAATTTCAAGCACCCATGCCATTTCCCTACACTATTTGTGTAAACTAGACTATATTTTCTATTTTCTCAAGATTTGTTCTCCAAATTGTACTAGCTTATTTAGTTTTTCTCAAATTATTTTGATCCAGCTTTTCCTATGAGAAATACATTGTTTAGAATTCCGAGATTTTGCAATACAATAATTCTATACCCTTATAAAATCGTTAGACGATGTAGTAGCCGTTCTAGTAAGGCGTTATCTGACTAAAACAGGAAAATGAATTGCAAGATCTGATAAACTTGTTAAATGATGTCATAAAGTGACAACAAAAAATGTTATATTTAAGGAGAGCACGCAAATAAACTTCTTCTGTTGCCTTCAATGTATTTTTTGCAAGTTTTGGCTTTTTATAAACTTTATTTCCATAAAAAACGCTCAATTCATTGGAAACATATGCACTGATCTCACAAAATCTACTCATTAGATTAGTAATCACAAACAAGAATGATTAGGAATTAATAATCCCAGAAAACCCAAATCAGTGGCTACGTTCCGAACAACTTTCTCCTCCTTTCCCCAATAGAGTTTCACGGAGTAGTGGATAAGTGGCACTTTCCCCATCCACTCCAGGCCGTACGGAATGAAGGTGTGACATGGCAAATGGCTGGGGGCACCAAGCAGGAACTTTATATCCGTCCGTCCCAGATCCATACAAGGAGGGGACATGTAATGAATGTCTTTCATGATGTTTTGATATATGGTGAACCACAGAGATCCCCTATACCTGACTCAAAGGAAATCTATCCCCTTCAACGCTTCCACGTACGTTTCGTCTCTTTCAACGCTTATGTAATGAATGTCTTTCATGATGTTTTGATATATGGTGAACCACAGAGATCCCCTATACCTGACTCAAAGGAAATCTATCCCCTTCAACGCTTCCACGTACGTTTCGTCTCCTTCAACGCTGAAGGAAACGAAAATCCAACCACATTCTAAGGAAACCTTCGAAGAAGGAGTTCCAAGAAGAAACACTTGATTGCCGCCGCCGCGCCTTCCCTTACTCCCCCAGCGCCCCTACGTGTTTTTTTGCAAAAAGGCACTCGGCACGGCACGTATACACAAAAAACGCAATGGCCACTGCCACCATTCAAAAGGTTCCTCCATCAAATTCCAGGTTGGACGGGCTTCGCGTGGGTAAGGGAAAATTGGTTAGCCTGGGGGCCTAAGCATGTTCATTGTCGATAAGGAAGGAGAAAGGCCGCCGGAGGAAAAAAAACGCATCTTGCAGGAGGTCCTCAGAGACACATGGTCTTATTACATGACTTTGCCAGGAGAAAGGAACATCCTTTTACATGGAAGGGCCGGCCGCGGCTGGCTTCGCCATCCCTTATTTTTTCAACTCTTAGCTTTGTACAACGTACGTACGTACTTTGTTGAAAGGAGTAGGAGTGAAGTGACCGGTTGACCTCTCTCCCATCAACTCGATCATCAGCGCGGCTCCTATCCTACTTCCCAGCAGCCTTTCATGCGTATATAACCCATTTCAATGGTAAGTAAACGATTGGGTTGAAGCAATTACCGGTACATGTTGCCTGGTCGGCTCAGCGTCTAGACTTTAGAAAATAAAATCATTCTTTCACCGCGAGCGAGCGTCTGACCAAATTCTTCAATTTGTGAAGCTGTGGTGGGAATTGGCCTGGATTTGGCTTGACGCGGACGGGTGAAAGAAAGTCCATGCTTTCTCTCATTGTTTTGTAACTAATCTAATTTAGAAAACAAACATGATGGGACACATGACATTATGAGACTACCAAATTCAAAGGGTAAAAATATTATGGTGAACAATCAGGATTGCATAAATGTTAAAAATTATGATTTTGAAGTTGTAATACATATAAAAAGCACTGGTGAGAAAATTTGCTTCTATATGGTTTGGTGGGTGAAAGCATGGACTTTCTCCTCATAGTTTTTATTTTGGAATGCATAATGTGCAGGGAGTATGCATTGATTAGGTTTTAGTAAATTGGGGCAAGTTCTTAAAACTTATTGCATTTCTCGAGCTCGACTTGTCTTATTGTACTTGAACAAAATTCTTTAACAAGGACTGCAAAAAAGGAGCCCAAGGGACGATTTGGAACCGACTTGCCATAATTTGAATTCATTTCCCTTTGGTGTAAATTGCTATTTGGGAGGACAAGGGAAAGCGAGTGAAAGCACAACATGAGGATCACGCTTATAATTGGGCCAGCACGGATGGAAGTAAAATGTGCATGCCGCCATGTGGAGCAGGCAGGCAGTCGAGGCGAGTCCAGACAAGACCTCATCCATTTTATTCACCGCTGACGATGGGGGTTTATAATATTTTGGGATCGGGCCCCTTTTCCTTTGGCCACGCGCGTTGGCGGCAATTCATTCGAAAGACCTCTTGGGGCATGTGAGACACATGCAAAATGAAAGTGAAATGAGACAAGCTCCTTCAAAAGTGAAAGTAAGATTAAAAGGGTCGGGAAACGAAGAGGGGCAAGAAACCCACTGGCCCACTCCAGTCAACTCAAAAGTAAGTTTAGTCGTAGTGGTAGTCTTACACCAAACCCTCTCAATTATAGTGGAATTACAGGGAGGGGGGATTTCAAACCCTTCACTCTAAGCCCCGAACTATAAATGAGGGACCGAGCTGTGGAATGTTACAGTCAATGCATGCCTTTAGGTCGTGGGCTACACGCCAAGCGTCAATGTCAAATATTCTTTTAGTAGCAGTTTAATCATTACTTTCGTTAGTATTTTAACTTCTAATGACATTTTCAGGTCAAAGGTTAAAAATTTACGATTTGTTTAGCCTTAGTTAAAGTTAACTTAATGATTTAATATGGATTCTCCCAAAAGCAGCTAGGCGATAGTGTCTTCGGCCCATTTACATTTAGGATAGCGCTTGCTCTAATGCAAATTTAAGTTCACAATAGGGTTGGCATTACTTTCACTGTTTTGTAATTGTCTCATGGGACTTTGTCATTCTGTTGTGTAATTATGTTCATTTTGCAGTGTCTTTTAAAGATCCAGTAATAACGTGTGTAATTAAGGGATTTTGATGGCCTGCTGCTTCTGAACTTTTTTTGTTGCAAAAACAAGACGTTCGACAATAAATTTACCTCGGTATACCAATTAAAACCATGTGATATAGCGAAATGCACAACATACAAGTTGAATAAGACACATATCAAAACTCTAATTCCATTTAAAAATCAGTTAAGCAGGAAAGAGCCCATCTCCGTTAACTATAAAATATAGCCTGACTTCTAAAATATGGATAAAGAAAACTGCACGCACGCGGAAGTAAATAGAGCGGGGAAACATTTCTCAGCACAAATTTGCCCGCTGGTCCAAAGACCCCAGATCTCTGTCAGATTCCGTTCAGATTACATAAAAAGTGTCCAAGTTATGAGAAACTGGGAGGAAAACAGGACACGGGGAAACGTTATGAAAAAAAAATACGGGTGGATGAGTCGGAGGCTCCGGCTCCATGGCCCATGTAGCACAGTAAAATGGCTGGGAGCTATTTAATTTCACAAACGCAACGCAAAGCTCCGCCGTAGTCCTGCGCTACGCGGTGCTTCCAGAAAATCTTTATCGTAAACTAATTTAGTTTCAAGTAAACTTCCCCCCCCCCTTGCCTTGGAAATAGAAATTGGAGAGAAAAAGTGAATAAAAATCTGCTTCTTTGTGAATGTAAACGTGAAGCCTCTTTCTCCCAAGTACTTTCTCCGCGTGCGTTTAATTCTAATTCCTTTGCATTCAAAATACAGCGCCAGTCTACCAAATGGGATAATGGGTATGTACATCCTCTCCCTTTATGGGCGCTTGCTGTGAAGATTAGAACAAAAAGCTTATTACACGTACTTCCGGCAAAAATGTACATAAGGCAACACTTTTTTGTTATAAAATTTACTTATAGCTAATGGCAAAACGGATTTTTGTGTGGTGTGGTAATGCGGGAAAACAAGCTTATATCCAAATACACGAGGCGAGACAAAGGCGCAGTCATGATTACGTCACCCCTAGAACATCGCATATAAAACTCATGGCAACTGGCAATTTGACATGTGATGGATAAATAAAATAGGATTTTTATTCCTGATAGAACTGTTGAAAAAGAAAACTATTAGATATTGTCAATTACAGAGGGTGTCCCACATTTATAAGAACGATGAACTCATGGGTGCACCACCCTGCATAAGTACCCATGTGACCTTTATGCCACTAATACTTAAAGTACACACGATTTTCGA
>JAAXYW010003713.1:0-10884 GCA_036851895.1 Orthonychiurus folsomi | reverse complement strand
AAACGAATGATATCAATACGTCTATTGGATACACCATCTTCGACACAGTGAATTTTCTCAAATACGGTCCACTTTCTTTTCCTCAACACCTCAACTATTAAACAGTTAGCGCGGTTACGTAAAATTTGACGTAGGCCTGATTTTGACGTCATGACGTAAAATTTTTAGGTTTTACGTCGCTACGCAACCGAAAATTGACAAAAAAAAAAATTTTTTACGTCAACTTAAAAAAAAGTTTTACGTCGTGACGTAAAACCATAAACTGTTATACTTGGCTGTTTCCCTGACAAGACAACCGTTCTTATTTTCGATGTTACGTCAAATTTGAAATACGTTAACTGTACTACCTCACGTCTGCGCTATATTGTATTTTATTTCATGTATTTTCTAATTTGTATAAACCAATAATAATATTAATTATTGATTAAATTTTTACATTTGACTTACGGCAGTATGGGTAATAAAACCGGTTGTAGTCCGCGTACCGACCTGGAACTTGAATAATGTCATCACCTCCAACATTATCATTGCTGCGCTGCGCTATAGCACTATTGAAGTTTTACTGAATTGGTAGAAGTCGGCTTTGATTGATATATACGTATATGTAAGGATTAATTCTGAGTCAATAACACCCGTTCTTCTGAGCAGTATGAATATCAACTGTAGTTTGTTTTTGGAAGTTACTGTATAATGGGTTTGTTTGTGGTGTGTGTTGTCTACTGTGTTCAATTATTTGTACTTAATTAAGTCAGAAAATAATATTCTAATTTCAAACACTTTGCCTTTCCGGAGAAGTTTGCGAAGCGAACGAGTTTTTCGTGTGTGCATTGGCATTGCAATGCATTATTAGGAGCGAGATCTACAGACATAATCAAAACGTAAAATGAAAATTGATTTCGTCATGGATGAATCCTCTGACGTTCTGTTGTTGTGTACGGGCATTACGACTCTCTATGATCAAGGTGGGTGATTTGTTTTTGGGGGGTGCGTGCAGCCGTGCACACGTAGGCTAGGCTTGAGTTTTCAGGGTAAAACCTATTTTTTCTCAAATTTACCAAGTCGTAATTGTTTTAGTAAGTACTACTACTTACTACGTTAGTAAGTTTTAGTTTTTAAGGATGTGCTTCCTAAGCACCATGTAATAGCAAGCTAATATTTGTGGACTTTGTTGCGCTTAATATTGCGCTTATGTAAGTAATGCTGTTTACATGTATGGTTCGATTAAATAAAAAATAGTTATGGTATTTACTAACCAGCACCCTTTAAACATTTTTTGTATTTGTTAGCTTTAAAAAGTTTTTTTTAATATTACAAAGAAACCAGCACCGGACTTAACTCGAGCTAGCAGTTTTTACAAGCACCCCAGCCAAATTCATAAGACGCGCGTACATATACCTAATGCTGCTGAAAAATAATTGATTTCAACCCATGCTTTCGCTTTTTGTTATTATTCTAGGTAAACAAAGATTACATGATCTCTGTTCAAAAATTGAAAAAATTAAGTATCTCAAACTGGCTGGATTCGATTTAGGTAAGTAGTTGCAGCTCCGTTAGGTTCAGCTCAACAGCTCACCTCAATTTTCTAAACTTTCTCAATTGTACTCTAATTTAACGAATTTAACCTGAAACGGAGAAACAGAACAGACCATATTATGTATTCACACTATTGAATTGTAGAGGGTTCTTTCCAAACTGGGAACTTAAGCAAATTCACTATTAATGAGTCTGCCCACTTTGTAGGCAAATTTCTAAGCAAAAAATGAAAAATCTGGACCCCAATTTCATCGTAAATATGGAGTGGTTTGTGGCGTATGTCATCTTCCAGCAACAACATAAAGCTCTTCATGATATTTCTATCCTCCATTGGTGAAAGGTTCAATGGTTTTTCCGTGAACAACTTTACGCAATGTTGGTTGTATTCATGAAAGTATTTTCCGTAAAACTTAATGAGTTGCTCATCCTTCTTCAGTACATGTGTCTCCATATCCTTGCAAAAAACCTCCTGCCGAGCAAATAATCTGGAATTCATTGGGAAGTTGCCTGGAATTAATAGACATGATATAAAAAAATTAGGATGTCTGAAAAATCTGAGGCGCACTCCAGCGGGCATGTTTTATTTCAAATCGGGAATTTCTTACCAGGTTGAAAAGCCACGACAGAAACTCCGTATTTCGACACTTCGTGGCGCAAGGATCCGGCCCATGCTTGAAGAGCCGCTTTGGAGGCTGAGTACATAGCCAATCCGGGAAGCGGATATTCTGAGCAATCACTCGAAATCAAGATTAATCGGCCTGGAATACGCAAATTTTAAAATTTAGTATAGTAAAATTTAATTAAAGCTCTTTATCTTTAAATCACAAAAACTTAAACATATTATTTACTTTTGTTTTGGAGAAGCAGAGGTTCGAATGCCTTCGTCAAATTTACACTTCCCCAGAAATTAACATCCATCATTTCCTTGAGTTGGGATTCCGACTGCCAAAAGAATTCGCCAAATCCGCCTACGGCAGCATTCGGCACTAAAGCATGCAGATCTGCAAAAACGCGACAAAGATGAGAATGGGATTTTGTCCCTGAAATTGTTTGATCAGCACTGTCATAGTATGTAGTATGTATATAATCTTACCAGTTTCGCCTTTATCATTTTCAATTATGGATTCGCACTCATTGCGAAAGTTGTTCAAACTCTCACTTTCCTTAACATTTAGTCCAACCACACGGCAATTCTCTTCTCCGAATTCCCTCTTCAAAAATGTTGCGCCCTCACTGTTCGTATTCAGACAACCCGCCAATATTTTGTAGCCTAATTTCCCAGCCCAGTAAGCCATCGCCATTCCAAGGCCTGAATCACAGCCACTAATCACAATTAATTTGTGAGGCCTCTTCGCCTTGGCCAATGCGGCCGCATTCCACAAACTAATCGTGGACGACATTAATTTGTAGCTCAGTGCAAATCCAACAGAAATCAATAGCGTTACAGCCACAGCATTTAATGGGAAGAAATCATCATCACAAGAAAAGATACGCAACACATGGGAAATCAAACACATTTTGACAATGTCTAATTATTTGAGGAAATTATTTCGTACTGTCTGTTGTAGAGCAAAACTTTGAATGAAGTGAAAAGGATTGGGGTTTGATTAAATTGACCTTCGCTCAAGTTTGAGGATCTGCATATACGTGGAGTACGGCAGAGACATTGGATGGTGACAACCAAACGTATTCAAAAGACTCTGATAACACTTTGCTATTCATGCATGTCGAATTTATTCAGTCGTGTTTTTGTATCATTTCCCTACACTTACTAAACTTCTCTGAAATCTAATCTGATCTGACTTTGACTTTGAGTTTCGTCTCCAAAACGTTTTATCAAGGTTAAAGAAAGGCATAAGCATAGGCATGGAAAGGTAAGGTAAGGTACTTTATTTCCATTTTTATACAAAGAATTTAGCATATCAAATAAGCATTGGTTTTTAACTAAGGCGTTGACGACGGCTTGTCAATAATAGCCAAGACTATTTGTGTGTTTCCCTGAAGGGCTTCAGTCCCAGGAGTATTATTATTTGCTTGGCTGGTTGGCTGTGTCCCTATCAGGATCTCAGGGTAGCTTTTTACTACACTTCCAATTCGGTAAAATTAGTTTTCACTGTAATAGCCTTAGCCATTACATTGGATTTAGTATTTTCAACACAACACACGTCCATACAGAGTAACAATGGAAAATGTTCTTTCTTAACTTGGCAAAGTCAGTCAGTCAGCGAAGTCTGTGGAGTGTTCAGCTCATAAATTCGGGTTTCATGAGCCTTTACCCGGGCATGCACGTTTACACGCTACGCAATGAAAACGAGATAGTAAACGATGTGCTGCTGCTTCTCCATTGTTTTATTACCCTGCAATGACTTGGTTTATTGAAACTAATAATACACTACAATTGCGGAATGTGGACCGCTTCACAAAGTGAAGTAAATTCCGGGAGATTTATAACTACGCAGCTTATGTTTTGCACATGGTGTTTTCACTATTACCCTTGTCTTACAGAGTGCATTTTCTCCATTTTATTCAGGGAAGCAAAGCTTCCGATCTACTTAAAGTTACCCTGCTGCTGTTTAGATGCGTTGCTGAGAAACGTATACCTAGTACTCCCATTCCCATTTCAGCGAGGTAGATATCTTTATTTCTGGAGGAATCGCAATATTAGTCACTTAATTAATATTAATAACAAAATTATACATTCTCCACGATTTGTATATGCGTTCTTTTATACGAATCTAAATGTCGGTATTTTTTAGTCCAATCTAAATATTGTTTTGTAATCTCACCTTGTGGAATATTTATTTCCCAATATTTTAGAGGCTGCTATGCAAAGGTTATTAGCCTTAACCTACATCATATATGCGTGGTTCGAAGGATTTACTGAGAAATGAGGAATATACAATTATTAATTAACAATACTTGTGGTGCACTGCAACGCAGTGGTAATACTTTTGTTTATATTCTCAGAACTAAGAGCTCTCATTCATAAACACATAACATTAAACACTGTGATGAATGCAACTATTATGCAGTTTTGACGAAGAACAGGACGTTAAAGGCTAAATTGAGGGAAGGTCAAAAGGGTTGAGCACTCTTAAAATCAAGAATACCTGACAAAGCCTATTTTCATGCAGGAAAGGGTAAAAGACATAACCCATAACATTACATTTAAAGGTCAAATGCCCGTTCTTTGAGTTCTGCTGCTTCTTCCCTTGTCAATGCTCTTATGAAGTAAATGCTCAGTGCATTTGAAGCTCATCTTTCATTTCGGTACAATAGCACATATATAGTGTGAGCGCAAACTGATAAGATACAGCGTTAGCTACTTACTCGGCAAAATCAAAATTAGGGGTCTGAACTTGAGCTGCCTACATCAAGATTTAAGAAATTTTATAAACAAACATTAAAGGATTGAATTACATCTTGCGTCATGTTTTAGGTGAGTTGTAATTGCAACAAAAAAAATTCCATTGCCGAGTAGTGGTGTGAAACAGTGTAGTCCTTTCTTTGGCTGAGTTGAACTGAATCCAACATAACATAATTGAAATTTTCCAAGAACATCAATTTATTTATTGGACTCAGGTTTAAAAGTCTTCCGATCACAGTCGCAGGTCGCAGTTGCCCCATGTGTAATTAACGGATAGTTAATCTACGTCCTACATTTATTTCATTGCCGCCGTCCCGTGTAATCATTAACAATTATTGGAGGCTGATAACTATACAAATGCACATTGACAAGCGAGGGAGCACTGAAATATTTGTTATCAATTATAGATACTGTTAAATCCCATCGCATTGCAGTATTTGAGGAGCCTCCGCCCATCCGCCCAATCAAACATTATTCTTTATTTATTTAAACTCTTGAATTCACTCGTCAGCTGAGAACCCCCGTCATAAACCCGCACCGCACCAAATCACATACACAATTCAGGCGTCAAGGGAATTTAATACTCGTACAATGCCAAATGATTGTGTAAGTTGAAAGCTCTAACAAATTATTATTTAGTTCAGTGAAGGAGATCCAATATTTCCCTGAACAAATTCATTGTACAGGATAAACCCTTAATTTATTTCAGATTGAGATGAGAGAAAGGAATTAATCAAGGAAGCGTTCGACTTCTTCCTCGCCCCGTCAAGCGGAATTGAATCCGAATCCACTCCGATTTAATTCCCAGGAGAAGTGGATTTTCCTGCAAAATGCAAATAACACGAAGGATCCGTCAAATCCTTGCCGGCTCCATTCAAAGCACAAAATCAATTGGGAACAAGACAAAATCCACCATTCAATCAGCCTTTCACTTGAAGAAATCCAAGAAACAGCAGGGTAAGAAAACATTCGCCATCCTTGGAAATCCAGAAGCGTCATCGCAATTGCAATTAGTTTTGAATGAAGACGGGGATTCGTTGGAAGTAGACTTACCCTGGCCAACAGCAATACCCAGTGTCAGTCCAGACCTAGGAAATCAAATTACTCCAATTCTATTTGAAGAATTAAGAGTAGACATTGTCGTCGTCGCACCCGACTCCGATGGCGACGGCTCTTTCATTTCCTCCAATTCCGGGCCAACGACATCAGGAATTGACTCTTTCCATGAACCTAAAGCACGGCTACGGCACCCGCCGCCGCTGACGACTGCATCCCGCCTTCGTGTTTCCGGTGAAACGGATCCCATTGACTTCAAAAGTACTTCAAGGACAGGGACCCGGAATGTCAGTTCAAATCATAATGGGCTCGAAAGTCCAGGAGTCGCTGACAAGGTTGAGTCCTCCATTCAAGTCATTTCAACCGAACAAGTGTCAAAAATGAAATTGAGAAAACGGAGATTGAGTGTGAAGGTAAGTTCTCTTTGCACATGCACGCACGTTGTTAAGAATCTTGAACCAAAAAGACACTCATTCTGATGGCACTTCAAGTGGAATTCGATAACTTTTTTAATTAATTTCTTCTCACTGGCCTTGCTGTACGAATACCTACGTTACATATGTATTTTACTGAAATAAATGGAGGTAGTCACAGTCTTAGTCAAGTTTTACGCTCGACACAGCCCAGATGGGACATAAAATACTTTCCAGCCTACTACAAGTTTTATGGAGCCGAGTAATCTGTAAATATTGAAAAAATTCTTATTTTCCCGCCTCCATGCGCACCTCTCTCACCTTTTCCAAACGCACGGTTTTGATTCCAAAGAATGGGCTGACGGAACAGGACGATTTATTTTCCAATAGAATTCCCCCTTGAGAGTTTCCAAAAGAGTGGTTATAGATTTTTTTGGAGAACTGCATGCTGAGGCTAAGGCAGGAGGCTTTGAAACGGGAGACAAAACGAGGCTATAATTCGAAAATGTTGTTCCCCTATTCGGAAGGGCGGAGCGCATTGAACTGACAGATTTCGTTGACTTGCTTCGAGATTGGATTCGGGTTTTATTGCTGGGAACTCCGGGCCACTCGCGGGAGTATTATTGCCAGAGATTACTCCGTGTGAAATATTATCGGGGGTGCGGATGGCTTTTACCCAGTCGTCGTCGGAAGAAAGGATCGCGCGGGAATTCCAGGACTACCCGCATTACCCCGCTACTCCTGCACTACACAACGGGAAACAAATGATGAAGGATTTTAGTAGCAGCCAAGAAAAAGAAAGTCAAAACTTTCTTGGCTGGCGACGCCACGCGGAAAGAATTTGATTGAAATGTTTTTTTGTCATATTACATTATGGAATTGGCTTTGTCTTTCGATCGTCCGTGCTTCAATTCATTTTTTGTGTCGTTCAAAATCGTAAATTTTATGATGAGGAGCGGCGCCCGAGATTGCTAACCTGACATTCCTGATACTTTGGTCTTGGAGGCACGCAATTTGGAGGTCATTCAACCCATGCGTGGTGCGTCCTGCATGCACTCTTTAATAAAGTCGTTGTCCCTGTCTGTGTCTCTGGGGAATAGTGCAATTTTCTTCCTTCATGAGTTTAGAGTTTGACTCGGTCGGTCGGTGAAATCCATGGGAGTACAGTGGAACCCCAGGAATCTAATAGATAGATTCCATGGGGAAGGCAAACTGAATTTTTCCCATGCCAGTCCCGTGCCATATTCCATCGTCCATCGGAGATTGTTCCATGTCAAAACAATTCTGGAGAGACTTTGGATTTGAGGGGATTTTGGACTTTCCTTCAGCTTCGCCGTCGCAGCGGCTGAAGATTATATTTTGAAATTGAATCCATATGGGAGATTTGCTGACTGAGTTATATTTTAGGTCCTCGCCTCCGTTTTTCCTTTCAAGGGTTTTGCCAAAATCCATAAAGAGCTACGTACGTGTACGTTTGTACGCTTAAGCAGACTTTTCTTTATTCAAAAAACGTGAAGTGTAATTAATGGTAATGGAGTGTGTGTCATTCATAAAGTTTGCGACCTGTCCGATTCTGTTCTTGCAAACTTAAATCCGAGCCTGACACAGTTTGGTGCTGTGTCTTGAATGGATATCATGTATGTTTGTGCTCATTTCCGACAGTCTCCATCTAAATACGACTTGATCCCCTTGAATAATAATCTTCAAAAGTTTAGCTCTAACTTTGAATATTTTACCTTGCGGGAAATGTGAACTCATGTGCTAAGGCGCCTGAATGAGCATTTTCCTGTAGCTGAATTACTACACCTCAGGGAATTCTGCACACATGCATGCATTGGTTACAGTTTGTCAGTATTAATTCTATAAATTGGTTTGGGAGCATGGGGTCGTCTTAATATGCGTTCTATTTGGGAAACAAGTGAATGTTGTCAGCTTCTAAAAAGTTTCTGATCTGTCGTATGTAAATCCATATTGAAGCCATTTTTAAGAATAAAACTAATTTGAATTGACGTCAGTCAATTCGACGACGAGAGTCATATTTCTCAATATATTTTCTGTCGTCAACGCGGTTGTACTTTGTGCCTGCGATATGCGATGTGGATGTGGGCTTGAATAATTTATCATTCCGTCAGCGGATTTGTTTGACAATCTCAATAGACGCCCTACATACATAGATGCATGCATATGCAATCGACTATTTCCATCCTTACTAATCCTTTGGGCTCAGATTTTGGTTTCTCTTGCAGAGTCTGCGGAAATCTGGGAAGCGGGTGAGGAAGATTTTGACGTCTGGTTTCAAGGCAATGGGAAATTCCATGATTTATGCCACACATGCCATCCCTGTCGCCTACGAATGTCCAGCCGCAGGATCTTACTACGGGAAATCAGGGCAGGCGGCTCACCAATGGACGAGCACGAACTACCGCGGCTATGAAGATGACAACGAAGTGGATCGAAGGAAGTACATGGAATTTTGGAGTCGTGTCCTGGAACGACATGAGGCGGAATCCCGCCCCTCCAGGCACCGTCCTGACACTTGTCATCAATTTCAACTTTGATGATGGAGCTGGACAAAATGAAAAAATTCCTTCCACCCCCTACTCTGCCGTAGCATTTACAAAACCTCGGCCTCGGTTTCCTGTTTCTGACTTGACAACACATTTCATTTTCCGGAATCTTTTATTCTTTAGTCCGTGTTGCCTTGCAGCAGTACGTCGCTAGTATGTGTGGAAAGTCAATGTGGCAAGTGGCAGTAAACTACTAATTAATCATCCTCCATTCATAAATGTCAACTTTGGATGGAAATTCCTTGTTTGACGCCGTGATTTCCTTTGCGTTCACTTTCACTATGCGTGTGCCTTGCCTTGTATGTAATCTGTCTTCGCAGTGGTAAATTCTTTGTAGTAGCTTTTTTTTATTATAGAGTCCGAGACGATAAAACAAATTGTATTTGAGTGCAATACGAAAGTTGCTTAAAATAAATTGTGGAATCAAGGTTTTTTTTGTGGTTTAATTTTTATTTGTTGTTCTCCAGTTTGGCACGAGTTTAATTCTAATCACAATTTATATTATTTAGTCATTAAACTTAATATCATCTAAACAATAGGAGTAGGAAGACTCAAATTACAAGAGCTAAATAATTTTGAATCAGTGTATCTGATGATTAAATAACCAATAGTACATGTTATCCTAGGATCACAATATGAATATGGCTTAAGAGAATGTAATACGACCATAGACTAGAATATACGTGCTACAGTACATAATATCCAAATTTCATATTCCATATTGAGACATCCAACAAATCTCACAATCTGAATTTCGTAGAAAAATACAGTAATATCACCCCTCGCCGTTAAACGGATCTATACGATTTCCACATGCGCCGTGATACTGGAATGTCAAATGTTACTGTCACGTAATATATTCAAACCAAAGGAAAACGTTTTAAATTTTACAACATTTCTTGAGAAATCACCTCAAAATCTGCGACTCAGTTCTCAAATTACCCCACCGCGACAAATGTAAATGTACAAGTTTCCATCCCTCCCTATCTGTCAAATCAAATTCCAAGTAAAATATATGCTCAAACCCGGATTTGCAATTTGAATACAAGAAATGACTCCCTCCGTGAATAAAAGCTAAACGACGAATCGTTAAACAAACATTAATCCAGTCGAGTTTAATTGGATCCCACGGGTTTCCTATGCACCTTTTAGTTGTTAACTACTTTTGCAATAACAGAAAACAGACTTGACTTCCACTGTTGACTCCGGCAGAGACTTTATGTTACGTTCTCGCCGCGAGTCGTCAAACAGTAATTACTTTGGGTGCTCTCTTTCGGTTTTAGTGGCTAATTCCCCGCCGTCTCTTTGTCTCTCATCAAAAGGATGGATCCTCAAATCCAAATCCGTCCGTACGCCATGCCATGCCTGCCATGCTTTTCCTTCACCATTTTGTCGAAATTGCGAAAATAAAGTAGAGGAAGGGGCGGGCACAAAAAAAGACTTCCCTTTCCCGAAATGTGAAAAGGGAAAGCAAAATTGCAGGATCCGCATCATCAAAAATTCCTCTCCAAGCTTTTTATCACGGATTAAATTAAGAATTTGTGCTGTTTCGTGCAACTTGAAGCCAAGCACCACCAGATGCAAAATATAAATGATGAAATAAAGCCAGATGTCATCCAGAAATTTGGTTGCTAGCCCTGGAATAGGAAATAGAGGGGTTGTTGCAAAATGTCAAGTTGTGTCGTTGGGATCCTCAAGCCGCGGAGTTTGACAGAACTCGACACGGACGCGCGTTTGGTTCTACAAAGAGTGCATGTGTGTGACTGGAGTAGGGGAGACTGGGGACAATTGTAACACCGGCCCGCATTCCTAGTACAATGGACCGATCGAGCCCAAATTTGTTTTGTAGGTCACTATTATGACCCTACGTACCTCCCGGAATGACCAACTGATTTTCTTCACCCAACGAAAAGTTAAAAAATAAAAACGTTTTTTGCATGCGTTTCCC
>JAAXYW010003712.1:0-10885 GCA_036851895.1 Orthonychiurus folsomi | reverse complement strand
AAATGATTTGGGCAATCGTGTTTTGTCTTCTTGCATTAACACTTGCTAAGGAATCGCCAGAAGTGAAAACAAAACTTGGGAGATTCCGAGGAAAATATCTGGAATCTTGGGATGGACGACAGTATTCCGGGTTTTTCGGAATTCGTTACGCTGAAACTCCCGAACGATTTCAAGTATGGCCACACACTTTACTCTCCTCATTAAAACAAGTACGACACAAATAATAATTTCAATTATTTTGCAGGCAGCAAAACCAATTAAAACTGGTTGGGACGATTTGAAGGATGTTACGGAATACGGTTCCGTTTGTACGCAAAAGGATTTTATTCGACACACCCCAACGGGGAAAGAGGATTGTTTATTTCTGAACGTTTTTACACCAGATGTAAACCAATTCTCAAATTCTACATAAAATTGCACTTGCTTATGTTTAAATTGTTTATGGACAGGTCAAGGGCAATTTTCCAGTCATGGTCTCCATACATGGCGGTGGCTTTATCTTTGGATCAGGTAAGATTGGAAATGTATATGATTAGCACAATGAATCAATGAGTGAGTGAGTGATTTTAAATTGTCGACTACAGCTGAAATGAGCGGGCCGAAGCATTACATGGATGAAGATGTAGTTTTAGTCTCAATAAATTATCGACTTGGAGCGTTTGGTAAAGCTTGAACTGTACGAATTTTTCAATCTTAAGCATGCAGTTACAATCTTCACATTTTTTTAGGTTTCCTGAGCACTGGAGATAATGTGATTCCTGGGAATTTTGGCCTGAAGGATCAAAACCTGGCTTTGCGTTGGGTTCAGGAAAATATCAAATATTTTGGAGGAGATAAGGACCGTGTGACAATATTTGGTGTCAGTGCTGGCGCTGCCTCCGTTTCTTATCACACTCTATCTCCATTAAGCAAAGGTCAGCTATAATATTTGTACATCAACGTGCGTGCCACATTAAGCTGTAATTAAAACTAGCACTTGTTAATTAATATACACGATGCATTTTTGCAGGGCTATTTCATAAAGCTATAATTCAGTCTGGCTCTGCTTTGAATCCCTGGGCTTTTCTCAGAACGCCAAAAGCTGCTGCAAATAAATTGGCGAATGATTTGGAATGCCCAACTGATTCTAAGGAATTTTTAAAATGCCTGGCAGGCAAAACAGCTGAGGAAATTTTGGCAGGGCAAGCTAAGCAAACGGTAGTACAATTGCATACAGCTCAATTGGGCATCTCATTTTATGTAAATTATTTTGTGCATTTTCAATCCTAGGTTTACCACATGGATCCACTGGCAGCTTTTGCTCCAGTAATTGAGCCGGAATCGGAGGATGCGTTTCTGTCTGAATGTCCGTTGAAACTCTTGAAGGAAGGACGATTTAACAAGGTTCCCCTTATAGCAACCATTACGAAAGATGAAGGGCAAATACTTCATGCAGCAGGTGATTAAATTACAACACTGGTTAGGAATTTAAATAATTTATATAACGTATCTATATGGGTTGATGTAGTTATTCTGGCTAACGCGCCTCTGCTGAAAGACTTGAATGAGAAATGGGAACAATTAGCTCCAGTGACATTTTACTACAACCGAATTGGATTGACCCAAAAAAATGAAAATGCTTTGACTTCTGACCTGAAGGAGTTTTACTTCAAGGGCAAGGAAATAACAAAAGCATCCCAACAAAGGCTTTCAAATCTTTATTCGGATCGATGGTTTGTGCACGGTGTTCAAGAAAACGTTTTACTTCATGCGAAGCATAGCCCGGCGTACGCGGCAATTTTCAGGTTTAAACCGGGAAAGCCTAACCTATTGAGTTTATTCGGGGTTGAAGACACCCAAGGTCAGACAAAAACATACAGAATTCGCTATTTATGAAAGTTATTCATGCTAAACTAAACTGTAGGGATTATAACTCATGGGGACGACGTTAGATTCCATCATAATTCCGCCATGTTTGGGGAAATTATCAAAGGCTCTGAACAGGAAAAGAATTCTAAACTGCTTGTCAAACTATGGGTTGAGTTTGCAAGTTCAAGGTCACTATTTATCAACACAAAAACTACATGGACTTTTATTACATTGGATTCATTATAAAAGTTATATTATTTTGTTAACAGTCCAGTACAACTTAAACTGAAGGACTTCCCTTGGAGTCAAGTCTCAGCAGAAGAAATAAAAAACAAAAGTCTGAAATGGCTTGCCTTGGACGATAATCCAAAGATTATTAGCGGAATTTATGATAAGAGAATGAAATTTTGGGATGAAGCTCTCAAGAAGTATGAGCCAGTTACTAGTAGCAGTGATAAAGGCGTAAAGGAGGAGTTGTAGGCAAGAAATTACGTTTGACATTCAAATTGAAATGAAAGTCAACTATGACAGTGCAGAACTTGAAATAATTATTGTAGTCAGTTGCTTTTGCTCATTGTGAGCATTGTCAAAAAAAGCAAACATTAAACACATTGGAACTTCAATTTAGCATTGTTTAAAATGTGTTTCGTCTACCTCACTTTTATGCAGTCTTCATGTGTGTATTGCCATTTTAGAGCAAAAAACATCTATCAGAGCAGGTGTGACTGTCACCAGTTTTTTTGCAACGTGTAACACGAGCAAATTCATCTCATGTTAGAAGAATATTAATTTTATTTTTTTAAAATTTTGAAAACGAACACCATGAAACAATCCCTTGTGAATTTGCTTGCGTAACAAAACAAAAAACACTCACTTCCATGCAACCTGTGTACTTGTTTTATGCACACACCCCAATCACATTCAATTACAATAACATTAATCTGACGGAAGGCGCTAAAGATTCGCTGACGTCAGATATTCGTCAATTCTACTTCGGAAGTGAAATTGTGGAGAAATCTACTCAACAGGATCTGTCAGACCTTTACTCTGATGGCGGATTTAATTAGGGAGTTCGGGAAACCATATTGCACCATGAAAAATTTTGCCCCGCGTATGCTGGCATTTTTGAATTCACCGGAGTTCCAGGCCTTTTGAGCTTCTTTGGAATTCCAAACGGAAGTGGTAACTTTTTTCAAAAACTAATTTGGAAGCAAACAATTAAGCTAACCATGCAGCTTTAAAATTGATAATTAATGGTTAAACGTTGTAAAACATGGGGATGATGCCAAATTTCACCATAATCATAATGGGTTACCGCAATTCCCTGAACCCGCCGCAGGGAGTGAACAGGAAAAAGCTTCAAAACAGCTGGTTACACTTTGGGTCAATTTCGCAACTGAAGAGTGAGCAAAACCTGACTTTAGTTTATATTTGCATTCATGGTGCACTTTGGTGTTAATTGGTGCATAATGTTACTTGCAGAGAATTGAACCTGACATTTAATGGTCGCGTGACTTGGTCGGATGTCTCCCCCCGAATGAAATTGAAACTGAAAACATTAAATGGTTTTCCTTAAACAAAGAACCGAAAATCTTAAATAATACTTTCAGGAATAGAATGGAATTTTGGGATGCGGTGCAAGAAAAATATATCCCATCGGATTTCTCTTGCTCTTCATTCAAGCCCAAACCAACAACCACTGATTCGAAATCGCCATTGGTTAAGCTTTTGTNTATCCCATCGGATTTCTCTTGCTCTTCATTCAAGCCCAAACCAACAACCACTGATTCGAAATCGCCATTGGTTAAGCTTTTGTACAAAGCCCGAGATCACTTCCATGCACACCATGCAAGAAAGCAAAACTAGAATTGAAATCAGCAGTCTGAAATTTAAATTCTTGTAATAAATCATAAAAAGGAAGGAATAATATTTTTTATGAGTTTTTTTTAAAATCCATAAACAAACTTGGTTATTTTTACACAAAACATGGATTCACGATGGCGGCGCGAGCGCGACGTTTACCTTGAGTTGCATCCTGGAAGCTTACATTTCCTAGCAAATCTCTTTGTCAATGTTACCGGAAGTACCTAGTCAAATGGAGATTTCTGGAAATCGGGCGCGAACAATCCGCATCCTTGTTGGGGGAAAGGATCGAAGGTTATGTGGTGCCAAATATATTGAATTTTTCTTATCTGTTTTGGGCAAGTTCAAAGCCCCACTTGGTTCCTGCCTTGTTCTCAGTGGGGGACGGCATTTAGGAAACCTAATTAGAGGATGCCATATGTCCATATTTATGGTTTTATTTGACTAAGGTAAGTCGTATGATCTTGGAAGTCTGACGCAGTTGGGTGCACTTCGAATTACGTTACGTAGCTATCTTTCTTTACAAAAAGGGTTTCCGCTGTTCATTCATATTTTTGTTCAGTGTTGTGCTATCGTTTCGATAAGGTCAACATGAGCACGGATTCTCCAGGCAACTTAATTCCATGGCTGGCAAGTCCATTTCTTGAATGTTAATTTGCATACTTGGTAATTATTTAACTGATGTTCTTGTGTCTGTAGAACTCCACGCAATTAAACCATGCTTACGTTGCTGGTGAGCTGACTGTTGGGGTTCTAACAATAATTGGCAACACACTTGTTCTCCTTTCATTCATCCGAGTCAAAACTTTACAAACCCCGAGGAATTTTTACATTGCCTCATTGGCGGCCGCTGATGAATTTGTACGTAACACACAATAATAACCATTCCATGTCGAGTGCCTTAAATGCATACAACACAAATCAATTTAATTCACAGTTCGGCGTCATAAATGTGCCCCTTTCAATCGTATTAAGTACCGGTCTCCCGAAGCACAGGATTGGTTGCCTCATTAGCTTATCAATACTAGATGTACCACTCTACGCGTCTAATTTCACATTGCTAATCATTAGTCTTGATCGACTATGGGCTATTGCTTGGCCGTATTCTTATCACAAGAGGCATAGGAAAAGAGTGGCTATTGGTAAGATGGGGTTGGCTATAAATTTTTAGTAAGATGTTTAATTTGATTAATTTACATGACAGGGATTTGCATTGGGGCATGGCTACTTGCAATAGTATTGGCCAACCTTCCCCTTATGGGATGGTACAATCATAAAGGATGGCTTGAATCCAGGCAGTGTTTCTTCAGACAAATTCATGACAAATATTTGCTGCTTCTCAGTCATGGGGTGTTTAGTTTCATGTCATTAGCCGCAATGATAATTGTGAGTGTTTACCTCTACCGGAAAATAAGAAAACATGTAAGGTTACATATAAATATTTTGCAATTATAGCCGAGTTAACCAGCCAACATTTCTAATCGTTTCAGGAGAAGCTAGACAAAATAGCAAAGGCAGCTGCCAGAAGAGAATCTGATCCTAAAAGTCCAACAATAGTTTGCAATTTTGTTTACGCAAAATTACTTGTCGATGCAAAGCATGCGGTAAAACTAGGAAAAATTGTTGTTGCCTTTGTGGTAAGTTACATTATACCACGGATCTCTTGTTTGTTGACAGATAGTAATCTTCTTATTCATTTGCAGATTTGTCAAATACCAATAGCCGGTATATTCTGGGTCCGTGCTTTTGCGTCAGAAGAAATTATCAACAGAATTCCAAAAGATCTATCAACTTACGCCACAATATTTTATCATGCCAATTCAGTAATTAATCCCATTATGTATGCGTATCACTTATTAGAGTTTAGGGCAGCAATGAAGCTTACAATTTTGTCAATGTGCAGGTGCAACAACTAAATGATGTATCTGTATACAATTTTTACAATAATACACCAATCCTGGATCAATACTTCTAAAACTGAGTTTAACAAACACTCAACTTTTGACAACAATGGGTTTGACATAATACTCACAGAAAGAACTTGCCTAAAAAGTGCGTGAATAGTAAAATCAATGAATATTTACTTAATGGGGTAAATTGATACCAAATCGTCAAATTGTCACAATTTGTGACAATGTTGCACAATCACAATAGCACAGCGATACAGCATGTCACATAAGCGTAGCTACTTTCTAAAAAGCGTATTAATAATCTGGTTTTAAATGGAACGCGTTGTCTAAAATGTAAATGCAATAATACTATTCATATTTCTCTGTACATGTTTTCAGTCACTCTTGGAAGCGTGCGTGCCGTGTGCGTACTATTCGCTTATTCGACATAAATATCTCATTACACCCATGCAAATAATGTAAGCCGTGATTCGCATTCACCATATCATCTAGTATATCCGATCCAACTAACGCACGGATTCTTCTAAATCCATGTATTTCATGCCAAAATTTACACATAATGTGGCTTGCGCGTTGAAGGCGAAAATCTAAATATAGTTTCCGTTTCACGCTTCTACGTAATAGGATGTGGTAATATTCGCTTAGAAATTATTGCGTTAAGAACATAGATATCCTTGTTTTATATCTTCTGTCTGTAACGAATCAACCTGCAGTTAATTCGTGAGTTCAAGTGTATTTGCAAATAATAGCAACTTTAGATATCATACAGTCTGCGGAAACCTCCCTCAAGAGCACCCGATTTGAAATAACTTAAAGAGAAATCGCTCAACTTAGGACTCGGTTGATCTGTACTACATTTACGATTAGTTGATATGGGCGGAGTAATTGTACAGATAACGTATTATCGCGGTACCCCTTCCTAAATGGAAACAGCAATTACAATGATTTGAGTGTGACGCATTCGTGTGCCATATAGTGCACAGAGATAGCAAAAATCCTTCTACGTAATAGGATGTGGTAATATTCGCTTAGAAATTATTGCGTTAAGAACATAGATATCCTTGTTTTATATCTTCTGTCTGTAGCGAATCAACCTGCAGTTAATTCGTGAGTTTAAGTGTATTTGCAAATAATAGCAACTTTAGAAATCATACAGTCTGCGGAAACCGCCCACAAGTGCATTCGATTTGAAATAACTTAAGGAGAAATCGCTCAACTTTAGGACTCGGTTAATCTGTACTATATTTACGATTAGTTGATATGGGCGAAGTAATTGTACAGATAATGTATTATCGCGGTACCCCTTCCTAAATGGAAACAGCAATTACAATGATTTGAGTGTGACGCATTCGTGTGCCATATAGTGCACAGAGATAGCAAAAATCCAGCAAGTTTGCAGTTTGCTTCAGCATATCCACCTCATCAACCCAGTAAGTATATTGGAGTTAACATTAAATAACAGGGCAATCAATTCAAGCTGTCAGTACATTTTCTGAAAATAGAAGAATATTGAAAACTGAAGAGGCTGTCCGTCACCTACGAAAGATACGTCCATTGAGAAACCCACCTAAAGTTGACAATTTGGGGATGACAAAACTGCAAACAACTCGACATCGTTTAATACTTGAATTTGATTAAATCAATGCTCAAACTATGATATTTGTCCCCGCCGAGGATACCCGTACCCGTCTGCAATTTCCATCAATAAGGTGAGTCCAGCTAGACCTGTATTATTATAGTGTGATTAATCGAACATTTAAACTTTTTAATTCAGGAATGATGAAACGATTTCGTCCAAAGCTAGTCATTATTCTGAGCCTTGTCTTCATCATTGCATTCCTTATTGTCGGATTCTGGGCAACTGTACGTGTAATCGTACGAGATGCGATTTACCTAGTCCGCCCAATATGGGATAAACCCGGACGACATCCACAATTTATAATTCCACACTTCTACGCGGATCACATCAGCACGGATGAATTATGTCGCCTTCACAATTGGACTGCACGAGCTAAAGATGAGATTCCTGTCGTGATTGACTCTGTGATATTCAGTTCGGAAATTGATATGCTGGAGATTCGCCTTCGGGAATTGTGGTCAGTTGTAGATAAATTTGTTGTGATTGAAACCAATCTGACTTTTACCGGGATGCCAAAACCATTGCACCTTGCAAATGCAATGGAGCGATTCAAATGGGCGGAAGAAAAATTAATGTATTTCACATTTGACGGATTGGCCAGCAAACTACCGGAAGGAGAAACGCCATTTTATAATGAGATTAAAATGCGTTCCAAAATGGCAAGTGTGATTTCATCATCGAAAGTTGGGATCAAACCTGGGGATATTATTATCGAAAGTGATATGGATGAAATCCCTTCGGCAAAAACTATTTCACTCATCAAATCCTGCAAAGGATACCCGGATGGTTTACATTTGGAAATGAAAAATTATTTATACTCATTTGAATTTTATCTGGATCGAACTAATTGGAAACCTCATATTGATGTGTACGATGGGTTATCGTTTCAGTATCATCACCAGATTAGTTCGAATTACGTGCTTGCGGATGCTGGATGGCATTGTTCATTTTGTTTTAGATATTTATCACAATTTGTGTTTAAGATGTTAGCATTTTCTCATACGGATAGAGTGACAAGTGAAGATTTGTTGATAAAGGAAAACATCCAAGATAAGATATGTAAAGGAGCTGATATATTTAATATGTTTCCGGAGGGTTATACTTACAGGGAGTTAATTTCTAAAATGGGTGATATTCCTAGAACTGACTCGGCTACAAATATTCCCGAGTTTATTGTTCAGAATGCAGAGCGGTTTAAGTTTCTATTGCCTGGTGGATGTAAAAGAGAACCCGAACCTGAATGACCGTCTATGCAAATTTTTAACCGCATGTATATTTCTTAGTACATAGTGCAGTTTTTATTAAAAGCAGTATTAGAACTGCGGTGCAGAACAAAATTATAAAAAATGCACTTTAATAATGTTAATAAGACTGCATTTATTTGGAGCATTTGGCCAGACAAAGTGAATGATAGCATATGTTGGTCAAATTAATCAAACCAGGCACCCTTAATAAATTGACCTATTATTCTCTATCAACACTTTAAAAGAAAGAACGCTCATACCCATTTTGAGAGGTATAGCAGCCCTCTGCGCTTTTGTTCACTAAACTTCAAAAATGGATTTTACAAAACTCACAATTTGGTTGATGGCTGTGATCCTTGTCGAAATAGCAGGTGAGGCTCCTGCCGCTTATCTTGTATTATACAAACACGTATATCTTTCGTCTGTTTTCTTGTATTTCTATCAATTTAATTTGCATTTCAGTCCAAAGTTCCAATGCCGCACTAATCAGACGCGAATCAGAGGCACCCCCTGCGCCATCATCATTGGATGATCACTTGAATCAAATTGAACCTTTACCTGTGGTCGACGCAACAGATGAAATTGTAGTAGAACCGCCAACAAACATTTCACCCGACAGTTCGGACACACCATCAAAAGATTCAACAGAAACTAAGCTGCCAGAAGCGCACGTTACAGATGAACCAAATCTCACTCAAAATAATGCCGATACAAATGATACAATAATTACCTTTAATGAAGATGAGATCAGCCCCGATGATTCAGCTGAGTTGCCACTTGATCGCAACTTGAGTACTGAAGATTATTCAACAGAAGAAAGGAAAAGTAGCAATGAAGACAAAATGGATGACGCCTTTTATGAATCAGTTGAATTTCCACCGCAGCAGAGTGTGAGTTACGAAGAATACTACGATGATTCAACAAAAGAGAGTAACAATGATGAAGACAAAGTCCCCTACTTTTCATCAGTAGAATATCCGACGCAACTCATTGACTCTTCTGAGAAACAGATTTTGAATTCTTTTGATTATAATAGCGATGGCAAGGTGTACAACAACAGTATGTATTCCAGGTGTGCTAAAACGAGTACTTGAATCTTATACGGGATGAGAGTATTTTTTAAATGGGCTGTTATTAATGCCAGAATTTCTAATAACGCATTTTTTCTTAATTTGTTATGACAGCAGCTCTTCAGAAATTGATACGCCGATACCACCGGCACTGGAGGAAATAAAGCTGGATTGCCGCCGTGTACAGTTTCAAAATGGAGAACCAAAACTGGACATTGCAATTGCTATTGAAGGCGATGTGGCGGACTGCCTGGAGAATATGCAGGAAAACTCAGGTGACATGAAAAATCGACGTGGCTTTAATATTTGCAAATATAAATTTGTTTATACTAAAGTCTTCAAATTTCAGATACGACTATTACAGAATCAGGGAAGGCCAGCACCCGCACTGCTGAAATCATTCTTTACGCAAACGAATTTCACAGAGGCATGGAATATAATTAAAATTAATGAAAATGATTACATCTACTGCACTGACAAGGCGATTAATGTTCTAAATTGCTGCCTAGGTTCCAGTTATTCAATGACGTTGACGAAGGGGAAATGTTCCAATGTGGAGCAACGTTTCAACGATAATACGGAATCTATTGATGCCAGAGACGAATGCATAATTATCTATGAACATTCTGACTGCATTGGAAATTCGGCCAAGCTAAGATCTGGTTTAACTTTTGCAAGTGAACAGTTGCGTCGAATCAGAATGCAGGATATGGTATCGTCAGTCGAGCTCTGCTGAGCAAAGTATTCAGGGAATACAGAGTTGTTCAAATAAATATCCATTCTAATTCACTCGATTTGGCATGGCGTTTAGTTTTTATTTTAGTGATTGCGTATTATATGACTCTTAGCACTAACATCTAGTTTGAAGTTTGCAATCGGCAAGCACTCAACTCTTCTTTGCGTTTTTGCAAAGTGAAGGTGTGACCCGTAGAAGTAATGACCTGGTGCTTCCAAGACTTAAAACAGCATTTGGCCAGCAATCATTCTTCTATCAAATGGCAAACACCTGGAACAAACTCCCTGCTGACATAAAAGCATCTGAATCCTCAACGCAACTAGATACCAAATTCAGGAGACTATTTTTAAAATCTCGAAGTAATGCCTACAGCTATAACACGAGCAGAGTTATACATTAAAGTAACCTAGCTAGTGAATAATGTTAAGAGAGTTGAATGTATATATACATATTTTAATGCTTGTTCTTGATCTTTTTACCTAACACGAAACTCGTGAACCGATATTGGAAACAATGTGCCTATCATATTACATATCGTATTCACGTGAATAAATCACTGAATTGAATTGAATTGA
>JAAXYW010003710.1:0-10894 GCA_036851895.1 Orthonychiurus folsomi | reverse complement strand
AAGACGTGGGGCCCGTGCGGGAATTTCCCAAAACTTTCCCATACGGGCGCGGCTGCCATTTCCTACACATGGGACAGAGCTCTTCCCATACCGCATTCCAATTGTTTCCCAGAAACTGTTCTTCCTGGGAAGGTAGCCGGTTCAATTGAATGTCAAGCAGCCCACTTCCGGTTGAAGTGACGAAGTTAAAACTACACCTGAATGACTGAGATTCCCGTTTTGAATTTCCGGGTTCAACAAATCAGGCACAGCAGGTTTAGGAATAACAAAATGAACAATTTCATATCTTATGCGAAAATAAAGGAAGTGGATATAAGTGAGGCGGCAAACAACCACTGCGTAGAAAGAATATGTGACATGCGTTTACATTAGAACTCGGCCGGCATCTTTGTTAGAAGAAACATAAAACAAGACAAGAAATGGTCCCTGTGAAGATCTCAACACTCTGCATAATGTGTTGAACTGTAAGGTCAACGTCCAACTATTTGTCGTTGTGCTATTAAACAATATTACTTGTTTAATTATTTAGCTTTTCTAACTTTTGAGATTTTCGGGGAATTTGCGGATTTTAGAAACCCGCCGCGTCTCATGACTGAGTAATTTTAAATATGACGTTCCCTGAGTCAGATAACCCGATCACTAGCACCGCTGGAAATGTGTGCTTTGAATGCTACAGATTTTGACGGCTTTAGCGGGGTTTAATGATTTGATTGGTTTTAATAGCACAAATAACATACTAAGTGCTGTGGTTAAAGTAAGATGTGCTAAACTTGGCTCAGCCGGATATGAAGTCTACCCTCTCAATACAGCAACCCCGAATCAGTTTAAATAAAGGACTGTTGTCCATTTGGCGCATTTTACTTTATTTGCTCATGGCGAAGTGTATTTACATGCAAAATGGGTCGTCGGAATGATACCTTGATAGCAAATTGATTGCCTCTAGCAGTATTTTATGTTTATGGTATCAATAACATAAATAACAACTGATTAATGCTCCTTGCAGTACCCACCAAAATACAACACGCTGGAATACTGATGATCTCTTTCAGTTATGCACTTAGTTTTTGGCCCAAATTTTGTGCAGCTCTTATCCTCTTTGCAGTAGCGCTCACCCACTCGTAGTACACAAAATTTGGGGTTGAAGTAGAAAAAGTCTTCCGATTCAATACAGCGGTAATCTGTCCCTTTGCTGAGACAATCATTAGCATCTGTGCAGTGATCTTTTGCTTTGGCTTGTATTGCCTTCCGCTCTACTTCACGTTTCTTTAGTTGATCTGGTGTGAAAGCCTGTTGAGAAAACAAATTATACTGCACACTTTGCGAACTACATATAATTATTTAGCTTCAGTTTGTGTAAACTAAACCACTTTTTTGTATTATCACTTTGAAATACGATTTATATCTTACCGCACAGTAAGATTGGCCGCGCCCATTGTCCTTAGGTTCAGTTTCAAATGTACATCGATAAACGGGGCCCCAATAACTGCAATGTGGGTCAGCCTCACAATAGTGACCCGGGAGTCGCTCCTCACAAAAGTATCCTCTTTTAATGGTGCCCACGCATTTGTAGTCTTTTCCGAGTTTAGCACAATTTTTTTCAGTGCTTTCACATTTTACTTTGACGTGTTCTTCTGTTGTCGTGTTCTTGGCATTTCCAGCCCCTTCTACCTAATATAACCAGATTTAACACAAATAATAACGATTGACCCTAACCGTTAACTAAAGGTTAAATCAAATTCAATTACCCGTGAGAAAGAAACAAGTGCTAGTCCCAACAATATGAAAGTAAATTTTGTAATCATTTTACCTGAATATTTCAAATGCCAGTAAAAAGCCTGTCTATATAATAATGTGAACTAGATCTTTCCATTTAACCATGCTAACTTTGTGCTGTGTGACTTTACCAGGAAGTATTCAGTTCTTATGAAAAGTAAATATTTACACAATCGTATTTCATAGTATACGGAAGTTTAAAGAAACACCCATAGGGTGTAGCCGAAGTTTATTAAATTGCTTCAGCCCGATTTAAAAAAAATATTTTCAGTGTATTAACTTTAATAAAAAATTAATATAATGTAAGAATTGCCAATCCAGAATTTAATTGTACAAAATTCTAAGCGAATTACTAAACATTTGTTAAGTGATCTGTACTTGTCTTCCACAATTAGTAGTACATATAATTTGCAGCTTTTCTTTGTTGCTTCTGCATTTTTTCATGATCTTTCCGTATATGATGTAGTCGTTTCTTTTCGTGTTTGCCGAGCACACCCATATGTCCCAAAGTGGTTCGCATTCCACTAGGTGGTGGTGGTGGAAATGGCCTGGCGGGAACTGCGTAAACTGGATTATGGTGATACGCAGGAGGAGGTGGAACAGAATGATTGCAATAAGTCACGTGTTGAACAGGAGGAATAGGTACAGTATACGTTGGTGGTGGTGGATTGTAGTGTTGGTGTTGGTGTGTCATTGTTGGTACTTGCATCTGTGATGGGTACTGATGGTAAATTGGAGCAGATGCTAGGTAATGGGAATGGGACTGCGCCTGCGCCATGGCTGGAGATTGTAATGTCCAACCTGGATTATATGATGCCGGTGTTGCTGGGTATGGCAAACCGGAGTGATTGTAGGTTGGGTTATAAGCCATTCTGAGTATAAAACAAATGAAACTTTAGTTTTTAAATGTTAGCTTCGGTTTAAATGCTTTCAGAATTAATTGTGCATTGGTAACTAAATTAATGATTTCTCACCTGCTAATTTTTTTTTGGAGAACTACGAACTTCTGCGAAAACTTGTCCTTAGCGTTAGTTGTACTTTTACACAACAAATTGTTATAATTATTAAAGTTAATTGGCAGCTCCACTCGTCCCGTAAAATTATTGATGAATGTGGGCTTGACAAAACTGCTGCTATGCACTGAAGTGGGCGCATTTAATTTATGGTTGGTAATCTACTCATTTTGTTATCTCCACCCCACCTTTATTGACGTCAATTTTTCATTGTGCACATTGATTTTCCTACAAACTGCGTACATTTTACCATGGAATAAATATGTGCTCTCACTTCTATTGAATATGCGGATGACTGCATATGAGTAATTAAGGAAATTTAAATCATTTGAGTTTTGATCGTATCCTACGCTCTACCCCCAGCAGCACTGTGTGTTAGTATTATCATTTCCAGATTACATATAATCTATGACGTGGCTCGAACATTTTGTATTTGTAATGCTAAATTGTGCTGGCTGGTCAAAAATATCAATGACGTCACTGTAATTACTAATTATTTTTTTCATATTTTGCAGCATTTCTAATATAGCAGTGGCTGCCAAATTATGCATATAACATACAAAGTATATGTACACGCACATATATATTTATTAAGGAGCATAGTTTCATAGAGCATTCATAGACTTCAACAATTTAAAGAATACAATTACTGGCACATATAGAGGATAAATCTTTCCAGGTCTTAATTGTCTGTAGTAGGAAAGGCAATGAAGGGTGAAGTTTACTCACTAATGCTTCCAGTATTTGTTGCCAAAAGAAAGCAAGCTCACGGCGTCCCTAGCAGTGCCAGCATGGCCTCCCTGTAATCTCCCTTTGTTTCTGTCCGAATCGCATTGTACAGGGTTTTGTGATGAATCTTCAAATATTCGGCTTTGATTGCATCCAACTCCCACTTCGGGGATGACACAAATATCCGAATCAAGGTCCCGTCATCCCGTCTCAATTTCTTAACTGCCACCTCCAAGCACTCCGCATAGAATTGAGACTTGTTGATGGCAGCTTTGACTAAATTAAATAATTAAACCAATCAAAAACTAAATATAACACATTTATTACATCTACATTGTGTATTCTACTACATGAAATATCCTCATAATGAATGTGTAGTGTTTCAACCTTTCATGTTTATTGCATATCATGTACTGCAATATTTACCTATCGTCAATGCAGCATAGCCAACGTCCCCAGAGAAAGTTGTCTTGACCGCTTCTTGCATAGCCAGCCCAGAAATGAGTCGATAGTCATCAAATATTAAGCACAGTTGGGCAAATGACTCGTGGGTAAGGAGTCGCATGAATATCTTCGTCGCTGTGCTCCACCCCTCCTCAACTAGTCACATTTATAAATAAATAAAAGGGAATGTACTCCGCTGTAGCTGTAGTGCTCTCTTCCATATTAAATAACAGTAAACAATTCTAGTGTCGTGGTAAGCTTTTAATAAATAGTAACTGTGCGTGCCGTGCCAAATACGTCAATTTGCATAATTAATCCAAATGGCATTAATACAAAACTTGTAATTTATTCCGCGCATTCCTTAATTAGAAACAAAACAGTTAATGAATTTTGGATTTTTTAATAAGGTACTACATTCGTAATGTTTTGAATTCTATAGCATGGAAAAGCACGGAGGACACACACATCAGTTTTAGCGTTATAAAACGTGACAGTTTGCACTTTGGCGATAATACGTTGCTTAATCGCGGAATGATTGGGGGATACAAAATAATTAACACTTACCTGCATTATGGATCGATACCGTTCGTTTGCGGACTTTTTCTTCACTTGGTTGACTACCCTCATGGCGGGATCCCTACATGTACATTTCCATTTTGAATCAATCCGAATTACTACGGGTTGACGGATGAATGCACTCATTCGCAAGCAATTTAATTGATATATACAGGTAGGTATACAACTGAGTATTACCGATAGGACCATAGTGATCAATTCCTTGTAGCTGGATGATAGATTGTGATCAGCATTGATAGCATTTTGAAGGGTCCTTCCGAATAACCGTTGAAATGTGCTTGAAATGTCTGCAATTTCGTGATTGGTTCTGGTGCAGAGGATCTGGAATTCATTCATATACAGTTTTTTTTCAATTACATATTTTATATTTATGCTTGAATTAGAAAATATTAGTCAAGAATTACAAACGTATTACATGCATACTTGCATAAAGTTCATTTTAATTATTGTTTTGATTTATTATTGCGCCCCGCCGACGCGCCGAGCGTAGTGTCAATTTACGCCCCATCGCAATGTACAAAATGCATGTGTTGACAATATTATTTGTTGTTATATAATTAAAGTTAAAGGGAGTAGGACGGACAGCAGCAGCTGACGACGGCATGATGTCATACGTGCACTATGTAAATAAGTTTCCTTGTGGTTGAGGTGGAGGCAGATTACTACTATGTATGTAGTTCAATTCCAGATAACTATTAACTTGCTTATGTGTACACATTACACGTGACAGCATGTGGTCTTTGTAGTTTTGTAAATGTGTAATGCCCAGTGTTAATATAAACACAACAAGAGTTCAGTCCACGGCGGAGTTGAGTTACTTAAGCTACTAATTATTTTTCAATACTTATTAAAATACGTTATTTGGAACAATTTAAACTCAACCAATCATGAAGATTATCATTGCTGTAAACACAACAAGAGTTCAGTCCACGGCGGAGTTGAGTTACTTAAGCTACTAATTATTTTTCAATACTTATTAAAATACGTTATTTGGAACAATTTAAACCCAAACAATCATGAAGATTATCATTGCTGTGATTTTATTAATTTGCGTTTTCCATTTCGAATCGGCTGCTGGCTCACCGTCATATTTTCTGAACTTGGTTGAGGGGGGCGGAATCACGGGTGATTGTAGGAACTATCGGGTAAGTATATAAGTGCATGGAGATATACAAAATACTTGTGTTCAAATTTACTACTTTTTTTTGCTTCAAAAAACTGTGTTCCAAACAAATACAAGTATTAAATATTATGTCCTGACTTTTTGATTTCCAGCACTGTGCAAATCCTGGAGAAAATTGTGAATTCATCCATTGCTGTGCAGGACGCTGTTCGAGATTTGAAGCACATGACAATCGCTACTACTACCGTTGTGAATAGCCCAACAATGACATTGACATGCCCTTTATCTTTCGTCCCTATATTTTTCATGCCAAATCTCTCCGTCGCAGGAGGTCAGACATAAGAAAATCACCATTCATCACCATTTGTGCGCGTATGTGTAAATTCATATCTGTCTATTTTGTTAACATGAGTATGTGATATAATATTTTTGAAAATAAAATTTTCACTTTTCGGATATCCTCACGAGCAAACTCAATTTATACACATTATCCTGAATGACACTTGTCATTATAATAATTTTACAATGACAACAATTTAATCCAGCAAATTTGTAGTCTGTCTATTTGCAATAACACAATGCACGGTTCGCATCTGTATTTATTTCGCGTAATCGCGTAGGCCTCTATGTTACGTACGCCTACGATTCAGAATTCTCAATTCACCCTCACCGCGGCCAGGACGCGGGTAATGTAATCCCCACATTTTTTAAGGCACTGGGAATGAAAACGCAGCAGTGAAAGTAGAGGAAAGTCAAAACGAGAACTAAATAAAATCCTCCCATTTGAGTGAATGATGGACCTTAACTGTAAAACGCAAACGGAGATTGCACAAATGGGGGTTTACATTTTATGGCAAAATCCCAAGAAATCCATTACCTCTGGAAATGACCTCGTCGTCTGTCCGCAAACCGCTCAAAGCTTTTTCCAGTTCCCTGGCGAGGAACTCATTCGGGTATTCCAGGAGAGCCAGCATGACACGAAGACATTTGGAACTGAAGGTCGCGGAGATGTCTTGACTCAGATCCTGAACACAAAACATGGAACAAATCGTATATATGTAGCCTCGGAAATAACACAGGATGCAGATTGCAACGCAAATACATGGAAAGTGGGAAACATGACTACCGAACTGACTAGACTACTACTACCCAATGACCAAGACATTTTTTTAATGTGTATAAATTAACATACTTTTCCGTATTTGTTAGTGTATGCAGTGCTAATTTCCAATCTCTGGGCATTGGATTTTCGACACAAGATGTTTATAATTGTAGACTCCTCTCCTTTGGAATTAAAAGCAATTCTAAGATCTTCCAAATCCTTTCTCCAGCAATCATATTCCACGGATATCTGATGGCTTACACTTCCGGATCTCTGGAAAATAATTTAATTACAAATTATAAACATTTTGTAAAAATTGCGGCAGGATTTTAATAAAAATTCATTATTTTCAATAATTTATGCACTAATTTTAATTTATTTAAATTAATTTACCCGAACACGCTGAGCAGGGGAATCCATCATCGCAAAATTTGTAGTTGAACCGTTAGTTGCTTGCAACTAAATGCGTTGCACGATTAACCCGATAAACACGATAACTGCCCGCCGTATTCCACTTACATTAACCCGATCTCTTAAGCCTACCGAACAGACAATGCTGAAGCCAAGGTGTGCAAGACACGACTGAGCATGGGAAATTCGAAACAGACAGTAGACGTCCGGGAGAATATCGATTCTCGAATCTTTGTAGGTGCTAAGGCAGACAATTGCGTCGCGTCGCGTTCGCGTCCGTAGAATTCGCTAAGAGAAATCCAAGCACATTTGAGAGCAGAAGCAGACGGCGACGACGGACTCCTGGAGTTTCTCTGCAAAAGGTGAAGGACAATTCAATTTTCGGAGTTTTCGACCACACCAGTTGATTCCACCTGTTGTTGATCATCCTGCCAGAGGATATTATGTTAAACAGATTGGATTTCCGCGAATGTTTCGTTGGAGTGGAAAATGGTCTGGGATTTCAATCGATCGCTTTGTGATGTAATGTAATCAGAAATTTAAACAGACCCCCAAGTAATAGCATTGCACGGCACAGCACAGCGGGGTCTTTAATTAAACTGTCCGCTTCGTTCCGAATCAAGTGATTTTAACTACTTGTTTGTGATTGTCATATGTCGTACTAAAACTTTTGGAAGTGGAAAGCAATTTCAGGGCGAATGGATTTAGCAAAGCAAAACTTTTGAGATAATTTGTTTCTCTTTTAAGATGACATGCAATACACAATAGTAAACAAGAATATAGCTGAAATGAATACGTAAGAACTGTTTTATTTCACACAAATACATACGATATGCACGGCACTCAAAATTTGTAAATGGGTGGGATTCATAATGGCACATGAATGTATGGCTATGACTAACAAGCACATAAAAGTATGCAACTCATAGCTTAATATACACTTAGCAAATTAAAACTACCGTAATTTTTTTCATATTGCAATAAGACTCTACTTAAAATAAATTAAAATGATCATAACAGTAACTCCATAGCGATAGCATGGGACTTTTGGTCATTATATCACAATACCGGTGGGGCACTTAGCACTTTACTTGATCACTATATAAATAAGGGTCATCCTGCCACTGAAATTACAACTGGCGCCCAGCCAGTTTATAGTACTGTGGACATACAGACAGACGGCCAATTACAACATCACAATTTTACTAATCACAACCACGTTCTAAGTATTCTATTTCGGTCAGCAATTCAAAACACAGGTTTTGTGTATTCTAATACTAATGTCGTTTTCAATTTTGATATTCACCACAACTCAAACCCATTCCAACTAATAAAAGTTACTCAACATTTGAGCAAGTCGAGTAACATAGAAACTAAATGACTGTTTGAAAATTGCTCGTTTCGTGTATTTCAACAACGTTTAGTTTAGTGACGTTTAGTTCGAGTGCTTGACTTTATGCCACAATAACAATACATAAAGCACCTGACTTACAAAATACTTACAACTCCAAACGCTTCATTGATTATCAGTTTTCATTTTCATCAGATTCTATTGTGTTTGTGTTATTGTGTAACGTTAACATATACTTACGACAATTATAAGCCTATTGACCCTAGTCATGTTGCACGTAGCATGTCGTATTGAGCTTTTATAAATCCGCATCATTGCAATTTGTCAGTTTGAAGGTACACTGGGTCCGCCCTTTCAAGTCCAATCCCGTAACACTTCAGTTGGACGACCAGTTTCGGCTTTACAAAATGACCACGAGCATGGATTCTATTAAAAATCAAATTAATACACTCGGAGATGCATACTAACCAATTAAAAGAATCTTTGAACCAAAATAATCCAAGAAATATCCTCACCCAAAAATGATATGAAGATGTGTTGCATAGCCTGCCAAAATATGCCACCAAGCATGAAGTTGGGTGAATGGTCTTAAGGTTCGAGGTAAAATTGCCCTGGCATCTCTGAAAGGAAACCAATAAAATTAGTACATCGACAACATGACGTGGACATCGGGCACGGGTACTAAAATTTAAATCTACAGTAATATCATTGCATGCTTACGTGATCTGACCGCACATCTGATTGTCAATGTTTCCAGAGTCCAAAACCAAAGACGTACATAAATATCCCAGTAGACAAGAGCCTTGTACAAGTCCGACACTGATTGTAGTTCACCAGGCGAAGGTCAAGGCCCAAAACAACAATGACCAACAACGCGTACATCACCTGGATTTCAAATGCAGCATAGTATAATCAAGATGAGTAGCAAATGTAGAAGTATAGCAATAATGTTACGTGGTGAATAAGAGGATTCTTGTAGATGAGATACAGAGCCGTGAAGAAAAAATCAATATGTAAAACAGAGGATGATGATTGTCCAATTCATTTGTCTCTTGCCAGATTTCCGTATTTCCCACAGCTGGTAGATCAGAATGGCGTTTCCCCAAACCATGGGCAACTGAAAACGTGAGAATTAAGTACGTGAGACAATCAATTATCCTTCATTGGAACTTCCTCTAGATATAGTACGTCAGAATTTGAACTAATCAACTAAAATTAATTAAATAAACTCCAACCTCATCCGCAAGCTGTGCAGAATACAGAAGCGTCATGTGGAATGCCCAGGAACCCAAACCCACGACTGTAAGCAAAAATTTGGACAAAAAACAAATTTATTGTAAAAGCTTTACAAGGATCGTGTAAAAGTAGCCAGTTAGTTATATTACTTTAACTTGTGAAAAGCAGGTTCGAAAACTATGAGGGATTGACTTACTAATTAAGAAGATATGAGTCAGAATAAATTTCCGTTCCAAACCCAATTTTACAATTTCAAAAATTCCAAATATAGGTGGGATGATCATTCCCAAATTGCTGAGTGTGTTCCCTGCAAATCATTAAAAATTATAGACGTAAATCCAGCGATCAATTGTTTAATAAAAATAAATTGAATTAACGAAGTAATGAAACTGACAAAAGCAAAACTAGTTTCAAACGCCAATAGAAATTGCCTTGCGAATGCTAGCTAGTTCTAACAAGCATAAAATCCGTCACAAAACAAAATATATGGGAGATTAAAATAACAATTCCGAGCACCCCGACCCGAACTTCATGTTGTCCCCAATTCAATCAATATTGTATAACTTAATTGAATAGTATATAATATTATTTTATATTTTAAAACTTACAAAACTCAGCAATGAAAGGACTGACTTCATAATTCCTTTCACACCAATCCAGTGTTGAGGTCGGAGTTCCCCAAAATCTTTCGTGGACGGGAGGCATGGCTGATATCCTTCTAAATGGCTACACCCCTATTCCTGTCTAATTCCAATACTCGTTTTTTCATCAGACTTTTAGCAGCATTAGCCCGAATGTTAAAATACTTTAACTCCACTTCAACTCACCCCACGAAGAAGTGAAGGAATTTTTCCGCCAAAATGCACGGATGGATCGATACCGGCAATCTCAACCACCACGTCTCCTGCCGTGCACAACTCCCACGTTCCTTCTATGCCACCTCACGGATTTCTATGATGTTAAATTCAATTACAAATGTAGTATACATTAACTGAACTAAATATTGTTATTTGTAGAGATTACTAAATAAATGCCAAATTATAGATAAAAAAGGTTCTTGTTTTTGGATTGCAGAGAAATGCAATTAAATTTTAACGACTTTAACAATAATCAATTTATAAATTTACGGTTTGATA